>ML682206.1:2983119-3217541 GCA_007922195.1 Podocnemis expansa | reverse complement strand
CCATAGACACTGCCTTCATATTCATAATCGGCACATTTGAAATGGACTGCACTCTAGGGAGCCCCTGGTTTTTACAAGCAGGCTACAACAGGCTCTGCAAAGTGGTCAGACATGGACACATTCTGGTCCTTCCTGCTGCTGGCGGTGCATGAAGAGCACATTTGTCTTGGTGGGGCAGAGATTTGTCCTGCGCTAGAGCATGGAAGGCCGTACAAATGAGGGCCAAGATCGTGATCAGGATCCAGAAGCAAACAGGTCTTTGCGTACGCAATGGCACTGGGGAGAGGCAGCAACACTGGTCCAATGAAGAAATGGGTCATGGATGCTAGATGTTCCTATAAGACGCACTGACTCAGACCCGAGGTGATCCATGGCCGGAAAGGTGTCTTCTGCTCTAGACACTGCCTCAGTACTGAGGAACAGAGATTCATGGATTTCAAATCATTAAGTATGACCTTCTGTATTACACAGGCCATAATACTTTCCGAGCAGAATTAGTAGGGCAAGTCTTATAGATGATCTTCCAGGCTTGTTTTGAAAATTGCAATAATGGAAAATTCACCATGATCCATAGTATATTGTTCCTAAGATTAATTACTCTCATTCTTATCATGTATACTTTATTTCCAGTCTGAGGGCAGATCTTCACTGCCTGCCCTTTTCAGCGACACTCAAATGGAGATACACAAGTTACCTAAAATAACTTGCATAACTGTGTCCTACTTCCCTGCTCCAGGCACGTCCACTATGCTGAATCAAAGGCTAGGGGGGAGGCTCCATTTGACTCAGCGTTACCCAGTTGCCAGGTTGATATCAAATATCCTGACTGGCTGACTGGGTCTTCACAGACTCAATCAGGAAGTTTGAACTGGTGGCAGTGAATTTGGTGCCAAGTTACAGCAAAGTTGCACCAGTGCTAAACACAGAGGTAAAATAATCCCCCTACTTTGATTTGTGATTCCCCTTGCATGTGTCTTATTTGTTCTTTTGGCCATGGTCTCACAGTAGGAGCTCCTGTTCAGCTGATTTTCCACCACAATACCGAAGCCATTTGGAGAATCACAGCCTTCAAGGATACAGTCCCCCATCCTGTAAGTACGGCTGACATTCTTTGCTCCTAGATGCATACATTTGCATTTGGCCATAATAAAAAATATATTGCTTGCATGTGCCCAGTTTTTCAAGCAATGCAGCTTGGTCCGAATGAGTGATCTGTGCTCTTCATTGTTCACCAACATCCCATTTTTGTGGACATCTGCAAAATTTATCAGTGATGAATATTTGTTTTCTTCCAGTTAACAGTATCAGATGGCATCAGATCAAGAACTAATTCCTGAAGGACACTCCTGGACCACACTTGCTCAACAATTATTATTAATCTAAAATTAAATTTTTAGACTTATCAGACAGCCAGTCATTAATCCATTTAATGCATACTGTTTCAAGTTTATATCACTTTACTTTTTAATTAAAATGTCATGCAGTAACATGTTAAAGCCTTATACAACTCTAAATATATTAACTATAATCTTTATCACCCAAACTTATAATCACATCCACAAAAGATGTCAGGTTTGAAAGATCTATTTTCTATAAACCCATTTGGATTGGCATGAATTATATTAATGTTCTTTGGTTCTTTATTAATCTGGGTCTGCATCAGCCATTCCATTATTTTCCCAGGATCAATGTTAGACTGACAGGCCTATAATTATTCAGGTCATCCCATTTACTCTTTCAAAATTAACGAGTCAATGAACGCAGCCATCTCTTTTAAAACTCTTGGATTCAAGTCATCCAAATATGCTAATTCAAAATGTTTAACTTTAGTTGCCATTGTTTAGCATCCTTCTGGGATACTTTTGGAATGGAAAAACAAACAAGGAGCCTGTTGGCACTTGAAAACCAAACAAATTTATTTTTGCATGCGCTTTCGTGGGAGAAAATGCTACTTCATCAGATGCTTGACTGATGAAATGGGATTTTCTCCCATAGAAGCTCATGCGATAAATAAATTTGTTAATCTTGAAAAGTGCCACCAGACTCCTCATTTATTTTGTTGAAGTAGACTGAAATGACTACTCCATCATATTGGAATGGAGAGAGTAGCAGCATCATCAGATGATATGAGTATGTACTGTACATCTGCCCCCTCCTCAAAATTCAGAATAGAAATATTTATTGAGCACTTCTCTCTCTTCTGCATTATCTCTGATCATTCTACCATTTCCATCCATTAATGGACTAACAACACCTTTGTTAGGATTTCTTTGTTCCTAATATATTAACCCCCACCACACTGTCTGCTGTTTATAAATATGGCCATGTGTTCTTTTGCTTCCTTTATTAATTTTCTACACTTCCTAGCTTCTGATTTATACACCTTGCTATCTTTATTTATTTATTTGTTTATAGCTGCCTTCACTCCCCCTCAAGACCAGCTCAACATTGTAATGAGGACGGTCTTCTTTCTTCATAGTGGCATTGTGACTCTTTGGCCATCTAGTAAAGTGTTCTTAAAATAAATCCCAGCCATAATTCACATTTTTTTCTGATTGAATTCTTTCCAGCTGATTTTGCTCATAATTATTTTGAGTTTTGCGATATTAGCCCTTTTCAACTGATCTATTTCTGATGTGTCACTTGCCACCCCAAAGCTACATCCTGCTATGCTAACGAGGGTCAGTAGCTTTCTGTAAAGACCACAGTCAGCGTCTTGGTCAGCTCTTCCTATCAGCATTACGGGTGACTTCCACCTTAGTGTTTCTCATCCAGGTGCTTTTGTTTTATGGGTGTTGTGAAACCTTTATTCTGTTACTGATGATGTCATGTGAGAACATCAAGACGAGGTGGGGTCATCGGTCCATTGGTGGCCAGGAGTCTCTTATATTTTCTGGTCTCTTGTGTAGTCCTCAAAGCAAGAAAGCGGGACTGGTCTTTGCAAGACTACAGATTGTGGCTCTTGTGGGAGGGAAGCAAATGAGCATTGATACACTGTGAGGTCTTTTGAAAAGCAATGACTGAAGCCAGTTTCATACTATGCTGTTCCCTCCTGCTTGGTCTCTTGTGTAGGTGAGCACTGACTATGAGCATTTGGGAAAGGTGCACAGGGCCAGAGAATTCAGAAAAGGCAGCGTGAAGCAGCATGAGCATTTGCTCAGAAGGACTTGTTTGTCACTGGAATGGCCCGAGTTTGCATGACTGTGTGGCCCTGAACACGACGTGACGGCTACATCAGTGGTGCTACCAGACTCTGGTGCTATTTCACAAGAGCTGGATTTGTCAAATACCAGACCTCTTGCTCCCACAAACCAGCCCAGATGTTGGAGGATATTAGCATACGCTGCTCTAAACTAAACCGGAAAGGTTAAAAGCAATGGATGATTTTTGTCTGGTGAGCGCTGCATGGAGAGTGGTGAAGGCATTGGAAATGCCTTGTGCACAGGGCTAGATCAAGCCCCTGGGGGACTAGGGCGACCTGCTGTTGTGCCCCCCGAATCCGGGGTGTCACCCAGCCTCGGGACGGGGCAGCACTCAGGTGTGCCAGTGCTGGGGCTGGGGCAGGGGCTGGCAGACCAGCCGGCTGTGGGGCTGGGCCAGCACTGTGGTCTGGTGCTCGATGCTGGGGGGGGCCCGAAGACCGGCAGTGGGCATTGGCAGGGCTCCAGGGGTGGGGACTCCCTCCCTGCGAGTGCTAGCAGGTTGGCATGGGGATGTGGCAGCAGACCGGCCAGACGGTCCACCAGGGGATGGGAAGAGACGGCACACACTGAGCATCTACCCGTAACAAGTTATTTCATATTAACGAGGCTTAATTTGAAATAACTTGCTTCCTGGCCACACTGGCATTTAATTTGAAATAAGGAAAGGCTAAGTTGATACAATAAAACCTCCTTTAACTTCAAAGTAACTGTAACTTTGAAGTTATTATTTCGAATGAAGCCAGCGTTAGCTGGGGTGTAGGCTTAATTCAATATAATTGCCCTATTGACTTTCTGACCTCCCCATAGTTTGAATTAGAGAGCCTAGTGTAGACTCTCTAAGTCAGGGGTCTGAAACTCAAATGAGGACTAGTAGAGGGCCGCATGAGGATTAGTACATTAGCCCAAGGGCCGCACCACTGAAACCCTTCCATACAATGATATTGCAAATATTGGTAATGATTGTGTCATTGCTGGCCGCAGAAAATAGCTTTAGGGTCCACATACGGCCTGTGGGCCGTGTGTTTGAGACCCCTGCTCTAAGTAGAATTAATAAAGCCTACTTTAATTTGAATTAGGAGTTTAGTAAAGACTCTCTAATTCGAATTAATGACTTCAATTTAAAGTCAAAGTAGTTAATTTGAAATAACTACTTTGAATTAACTTTGCAAGTTTAGACATAGCCTGAGTTAGGCCAGCCGTGATGCTCCAGGGCCAGGTCTGGGAGCATTGTTGAGGGCCTGACAGACGATGACTGGGCAGGCCAATCTGAACTGTGGGCGCCTACTGGATTTTTGCAGGGTGGCAGGTCCCCGTTTAGCCCAGGACTGCAGTCCCTAACACCTCTGCTTTTATCTGGCCCTGATCACACTGGGAGCGTCAGCAATGGCCATCTCCTCGGTGTGTGTAAATCGGTGTGGCTCTAGTGACTTTACACCTGCTGAGCCCAGAGTGTGGGGAGAACAGCATGCCACAAGGATAGAGGATAGACAACTTGCCCACGGCTGGGACTAACTAGCCTTTCCTGGCTGCCGTGCCCAGACTGAAATGAATTCACACCATCAAACTACGCAAGAGCTCGTCCCACCTTTCCCAGAGTTCCTCTGGCGGCAATAGGACTCATTCTTCCCTCACTCACAGCACGTGTGCACCGGTGAAGCTCCTGTGACTTTGCTGCTGTTAGTCCTGCTTTTCACCAGTGCTGAAACAGGAGGATCAGGTGCAGTCTTCAGAAATACCTTGACTGCTTCTGAGTATTTCCCCCAGCCTCTCTCCACAGCTCTCGCCCTCAGCCTGGTAGACCGCGATGGTCTGGCACAGGGTGACAATGCCCCACGATGCTGCATGTTGGCAGCCAGGAGATAAAAACGGAGAAATGGATGAAATTGCTTCAACTGGACCAATTATCGTGGCACAACCAAGAGGTTGCAGCAAAGGCCCCTTCCGCTGTCATGATCCCGGACTGCAGGAGAATTAACTCTGTAGAAAGCCATGGTGATTTTGCCACAGAGCTAGTCATTCAGCTGTCAATTTGCATGAGCCTGAGCTGGGTTTGATGTTGCGTTTTGCTCCACAGCTGGTTACAAGAAATTTCAGACTCTTTGTACCTGCTCCAGAGGGGAATCTTTCCAGAAATTAGTCTATTTATTTAAAATGCTTTTCCCATTAGCCTCTTGGCAATTACTTTCCTGCTTGCTGACCAGAATGATGGCTCTCACTCACACCCCACAGTACCTCAGGGTGCAAATCTCAGCTTCCCTGCTGTCCTCTGTCTCTGGGACGCTGGTGGACCCACCACACCATTTCTATGGCATGTTCCTGGGACTTTGGAGTAACTCAGCAAGCGGGTGCTGTTTCTCTGTAATGGGTGAAGTGAAACATGAGCCCACAGCACTCCCCAAATGCAGGGGTCCAAAATCGCAATCCCAACAGGAGCAGGTGCATGTTGGATGGTCCTGGGTGTCCCAGAGTGACCCAGGCTCCATGGGCGGCTTCTGGCCTGGCCAGGAGGCAGGGCTTCAAGAGGAAGAAGATGAGCGGGGCAGAGCTTAAGGAAAAGAAGAGGTGCAGGGGTGGACTCCTGCTTGGGTCCCGCTTTTACTTTATGTCCTTTATCCTAAGACAACCAGATCTTGAGTTTATTTATTATTCTCCATTTCTAGATAGATGCTGAGCTTGCAGCATGGACTTTTCTTGCCCCAGCCCAGCTGCCTTGGGTTCAGTTCCTAGTAAAATATGGGCTCACTAATGATTGTAAAACAAACAAGGAGTCCTGCGGCACTTCAAGACTAACAGATTTATTTATCGCATGAGCTTTTGTGGGAGAAAATTTCACTTGGTCAGATGCTTTGAAGAAGTGGGATTTTCTCTTGCAAAAGCTCATGCAATACATAAATTTGTTAGTCTTTAAAAGTGCCACCAGACTCCTTGTTTTGCCAAACTAGCCTAACACGGTTGCCTCTTTGGAACTAAAAATTGTGAATAAAGGTGCCAGGTTCCATTGACTGTCATGTGTGGGGTTGTGTTTCTCGCTGGCTGTGAGAGACCGGCTCTGGGCAGCTGCCAGAAAGCCATGGATTGCTGTATGAGGCACTGGTGTAGCTGGGTGTGTCCCAGGATATTAGAAAGACAAGTCAGAGGAGGTAATATCTTTTATCGGATGAACTTCTCTCTCCCAGACAAGGTACGCCCTCCCCTGCCTTGTCTCTCAGGTAGGCACGTAATTATTATTTCCAGCCCCCCAGATTTTGCAGATTTCTGTACAAATGGCAGTTTGTCCAAATACATGAACCATGGAGAGTGTTATTTGTGACAGCAGGGGCCTCAAACTCAAATCACCACAAGGGCCACATGAGGACTAGTAGAGGGCCGCATGAGGTTTAGTACGGTAGCCCGAGGGCTGCACCACTGAAACTTTTCCATACAATGATATTGCAAATATCTGTAATGATGGTGTCATTGTGGGCCATGGGAAATAGCTTTAGGGGCCGCATGTGGCCCACAGACCGCGTGTTTGAGACCCCTGCATTACAGCCACTGTAAAACCGGCGTGACACCTCATCCTGATCCAGGCCCATTGCTTTAGGATCAGAGTTTCATCTTGCAACTGTTTATGTGCTTCTCCTCACAGTGTTCCCTCTAATTTTTCATAGGCTGCGTGTGCAAAAACTTTCTTTTGTGCAAATTTTTGCAACCAGTGTCCAAATTTGTGCGCACTCCAGGGAGTGTGGTCAAACTTGTGCGTGCAACGAAGTAAGTGTGTATGATGCAAATAATGTCTACATTTTATTTTGGCGTGGTGATGGAAATGATTTTATAAATTACAAAACCTTATCTGAAACATGCTGCTTGAAATCACCTTCTTAAAGTAGCACAAAAATATTAGCACTGTTGAATTTTTTTGTGTGCACTTTATTTTGTTGTGTGCGCAGTTTTCAGAACTTGTGTGCACACGCACACGCGCACAGCTTAGAGGGAACATAGCTCACGGCACCTCTCTGAGGTTGAGCGTAGCTGGTGCCCTATTGTACAAATGCAGAACTGAAGCCCAGAGCGACTAAATGACTCGGCCACAGGCACATGGCGAGTGTGCGGCAATGCACAGAACTGGAGCTGGGAGTCCTATGCCTAGATTAACATCCTAAACTCTGGCCCATCCTTTCTCTCCTAAAATGAGTGCACTCTGGTGGCGTGGATCCATCCGCTTCTGGGTAGCTGGTGTTTTGCTGCCGGCTTCAGTGTAGTTAATGAGGAGTTTTAACAATGCAGCTGAGACTAGAAACTGGCCCGGGGTGCGTTTTGCGGCTTCTTGCACTTGAGGGATGTTGGTAGTGGAAGTGATGAACTGATTGGTGAAAATAGCCTAGCATCTCTAAACAAAGGAAATGCTCTGAAAGCCACTGAGTCATTGATCTCCACCAGAGATGCGTCGCGGAGTCACAGCCTGACTGCACAGTCCCCGCAGCGCTTTCTGACTAAATCCAGCCAAGCAGTGTTACAGAAAGCCTGGGGCAACCAGAGGCAGAGAGTTTATACAGCATCCTGTGGGGGCACACATCATCCCGTCTCTCAGCATGCACAGCAGTTCATCCCTTCAGAGGGGCCTTTCATCTGCAGGATGGTGGAGAGCTGGGATTGAAGTGACTTCGAATTAGAGGCTGGCTCTGTCTCTCTTGTCTGTAAGACAGTGCCCCCGCTCCCCCCTTTGGTTCCTATTAGCAGAGACACCAAGCAATGGTCAAAGCTCAAAGGAGAAAAATAGCAAAAGCTGGCATTTAAAGCAATGGGAATTGACCCCCATCGTACAGAAGGGAATGTTTTTTTTTTTTTTTTCAGCCCTCGACTGTCTCACAGCACTTCCCTCGACAGGGCAGTGACTGCACATGACGTGGTTATGCCGAGCAGGAACGATACAGCTTAAGCTCTGCTCCTTTCGGAAAATGCTCAGTGATCATTTCTATCCACATGGGCACTTCCCAGCAATGACTCATGTCTGGTCTGAAGGACATCACTTGTAGCCGTGCCCAGCTCAGGACTGTAGCCCACATTCTGGTGTGCGTGGCCATCCTGCCGGCCAAGAGGCGAGGCCGCCACCAGCTGCCATGTACGCCTCTTTTCTCTGCTGTGTAATGGACATTTAGTACAACTAGCTCTTCAGTTTTCGTTTTCGGGAGGCTGCTCGTTTGAGTTTGTACTGTTTACTCATGCTTCTGCTGATAGGGCTTATGGGACTGCGGAAACAGGCCGTTACTGCTGGTTGGGAGCAGGGGTCACCAAGCGCTAGAAAAACATTACGGCCCCAGCTGTTCCTTTCCTCGCCATGTGTTCAGTGGCTTCCGATGGCTGCAGGCTGTCTGAGAAGAGGGATGGAGCTGGCACAAATGTGAATGGCGCCCAACGGTGCACATGCTTTGGAATTTGTTCAGGCGCCATCGGACGAGCCAATCGCCATGGTGTCAAGGCACCAGCGCCCATTATTATCATTGCTATTATTTTTATTATTTGCGCTGCTATAATTCCAAGGGTCCCCACCCATGGAGTCGACCCTCACCATGCTAGGCGCTGTATGAAAAACAGAACAAAAGACAGTCCGTGTCCCAATGAAGTCACAATCTAAGATTTTGCTGAAAATGTTTGCAAGTTACTTTGAAAAGGGGTCCTTTTAACTCCTTTCCCTGATCCCTGGCAGTCTTCCCTTCCTGGAGGGTTTTATGGGCCATTAATTGTGATGTTTCCCTTTTATAGAGGGTGGCGCATGATGCCACTGAGAAGCAGACAGACCTGAACGCTTGCTGAAGAGTGGCACTCTTAGTATTTAGAGGTGAAACAATTATCAATTCCTTAACAGCAAGAAGTTGCTGAACCCCATGCCCATCCCCTAGTATGCAGCTTGGCACTGTGGAGGGTCCAGCAAATACCCCTCATTCCACAAAATAATGTGCTGGGAGTGATAGGATGATGTTGAGGGAAGGGGCAGATAAGTGGAAGATCTGGAAAATGCTCTCCGGAGGCCTGTTCTGCTGGAGAAGGCTTTTTCTGAGGGATATAGCAGAAGCCCCAGTGCTTGGGATGTTTCAAATTAAACTGGAGACAGCCCTGGAAAGTCATGGGAAAAAATCCAGGATCCTGTGGAGTGCACCAGTCATAAACCAAGGCAGCAAGAAATCAACAGTTGTCGGCATGGACATTGCAGCCTTGGCAGTGCTCACAGGAGCTCCGGCATCACGGTGTAGCTCTGCTGTTAGGTCTCGGCCGTTCTGCAGAGATATGGATGACGGAGCAGCCCAGGGTCCGCACAAACCCTGCTCATCTTGGCTGGGTTAGGAAGACCTTTCCAATGCCAATGAGTGAGCCAGGCCACCAAGCCCAGAGCATCCTGGGTGAGGAGAGCCTACCTAGCACACTTGGGCTCTGTTTATTAACAAATGATGCGGGTGGGTAGATAGCGCTTCCTTTCCCAAATATTGTTATGTGGTGAGTCCTGCCGTTTGCTGACCAGCTGAGCCTAAGGATCCGGCCTTCACCTTCCTTATCCTGCATCGTTGGTGCAGAACCAGCACACTGCCACTGTGGAGTGGGTCAGCATTTGGGGCGCCTCTGTGGGGTATGTAATGTACCCCCCCAATATGCTATGGAGCCCAGCCCCTTTGCATACTGCTTCACTGCAGGGATTTTGAGGCAGGCCAGGAGAATGCAGCAGTCTAGTGCATCCTTTACTCAGTAGGTCCTCCATCCACACCCACCGTCCATGTGAGGTGCAGACACAGCAGCACTCAGTGTGATGTGACAAATGTCAAGTGCAATGTGGAGGTAATGCGGGGGAGGCTGGAAGACTTTCCCGCTTCTCATCTCAGCTGCTTTCCCTGAGCAGTGCAGGCAGGGTCTGCGGTGCAGAGAACCCACGTGAAGTCATGATATTTCTCAGATCCAAACAGGTAGCCTTGTTAGTCTAGTTCAGTGTTTCCCAACCAGTGCGCCATGGCACACGGATGTGCCGTCAGGTGTGCCACAAAATTTTTAAAAAAACTACTCAAAGAGCGCTGGATTGGCTCATTGACTCATGAGATTATTTGAAACTATATAGTGGCATGCCTCAAATTAATTAAAGGTAGCAAAGGGTGCCACGGCAGAGAAAATGTTGGGAAGCACTGGTCTAGTTCAATCAAACAAACAAACAAGGAGTACTGTGGCGCTTAAAGACTAATAAATTTATTTTTGCACGAGCAAAGTGGGATTTTGTCTCACGAAAGCTCACGATATTCCTCATATCCTTTTCCCAGGACAGTGCTATTTTTGCACCATCGTTTCCTCCCCCAAAGGCATATTCCCCAACTCCGCTAGGTGGGGGATTGAGACCTGGGCTTCTTTGAATCAAACTGGTTTGCTACATCACTAATTAGCAATTAATTAATTAGCTAATTAATTAGCATGAGTACAGGGTCCTGCTGTCCCAAGTCAACAGCTTGGCAGTAGCACTTGGGGTGGGAGCAGAATGAGGGCAGCGGCTTCAGCAGCGTTACTGAGCACGCTCAGTTGAAGCTAAGCCACAATTCAAGGGGAGGAGAGATTCACGACCCTGCATACCCCTGCCCAGGTGTTGCCTCCGCTTTGAGCTGGTGAAAGGTGACAGACTGACAGAGCAAAGTTTTCTCCCCACAGCGCAGATGCAGGCCAAACAGCTGCAATTCCAGCTTCCCTTGCTCCACACCATTCTTGCTTCTTTTCTATACTTTTGCCCCTTGGGGCCAAGCGGATTGCCAATATTCAGGGCCTTGCCAGATTGTTTCCATTAGGGGAAAGAATGCATGCTTCAAGTCAGGTCTAGGCTTGGAGCAAGCTGATGCACTGATAAAGGGCATTTGCAAAGTCCTATTTCTCTGAACACAGTAGAAACCAAACAGCAAGCAGCGTCCAAGCTCAGAAACTCTCATGACCATCCCTCTAGTGAGCTCCATGCCCTGGAGGCTCATTTCTCTGTCTCCTCTTAGAGTCACACTTACAACGCTTCTGCTGTTCTCAGTCCAAACCACACAGCTGGGAACCCAGCCTCCTCGCCCTGTGTCTGCAGCTGTTTTTACTACAAAAAGCCATGCAAGGACTCCTGCTGCTGGGAACTGAAGGAGAAGGTTTGGCCACATCCACTGCGGTGTGCATTTACCTGTGGATCTGAACCCTCTCAATGGCACCTCCCAGCGACCCAGTCTGATTGTTAAATTTTGAGCTAATGAACTGATGTAGCAAAATGTGCCCCTCTATTGAACACAAGGATCTAAAATCCATCTTTGGCTATTGCAGCTTCTAAGGGAGAGGAAAATGCAAGATGCCCCTTTCTCCTAGGAATCAGCCAGAAACAATGCAGCGGGGGCTGTGTTTCTTCACAAGCAACCGTTTTACAGAAAGAAGGATCTTCATGGTATAAGAATGAGCCTTCTGGGCTGACGCCTGCCTTGTGTCCTAGTCCCTGAACACCAGACTGTTTGTGGGATTCCTGGCTTGTTCCCCGAGATTCCCTCAACATATGTTATGTCCGCTGGAGAGATGTAATTAATGGCACCTTGCAGAAGCTAAAAATGAAAAGTAAGGGGGAGTGGAGAGGAGCATAACTCAGATGGGCTTAGCTGGGCATCATTGACAGAGCAGCGCTGCCATGAAAACAGCTCCGAGCCCTGCTGAATAGGTGATGGCACGTCTCCTAGAGCCCGTTCCCACCTCGCCGTCCTCTGTGATGCCTTCCCAGTGCATCTCCTTGTGTTTCAAACTTCTTTCTTCAGGGACACTGCTGCTTTGCTCAGACTAATTTCAAAAGGGATAGCCGTGTTAGTCTAGTCCAGCAAAAAAACAACAAGGAGTTGTGTGGCACTTTAAGACTAACAGATTTATTTATTGCATGAGCTTTTGTGGGAGAAGATCCCTCCCACGAAAGCTCATGCAATAAATAAATCTGTTAGTCTTAAAGTGCCACACAACTCCTTGTTGTTTTTTTGCTTAGACTCCCTGGTGTGCCAGGGTGGGTACATTATTACACTGAGCCCTGGTGTATATCCATTGGCGTCGATGGCCTTAGATCTGGGCTGCACAGGGTCCCGCTAGCCCGAGGACCCAGTAACAGCAGCCAGAGCACCATCCGTGACTCCCACCACCGCCCAAGCAGCCCTGTTGCTCTGGTGCTGGTACAGGGAAATTCCCATGCCCTTACCTGGTGCATTGTACTTGGGCTCCAGATCTTTCTTTCCTGGCCTGTTTGGGGCAGGCTGGGGTGCAGAATCACCACAGGGTACAGAAAGGGTTCAGAGAAGCCGGGGAAAGGAGTCACAGGACCTGGGTAGGGGGGGAAGGCACCGGCTGGGGGGAAGCAGCCAAACATGGCATGTGTCACATATACAGAGGTTATAATAAAGCCAGAAACGATCATCTAGTTATCTGATCTCCTGCCTCGCACAGGCCAGACAACTTCCCTGAATCACCTCCTGAGAGCAAGAGCAGAGTTTTTAGAAAAACAGCCCATTGTGATTTAAAAAAAATCCATTGATGGAGAATCTACCATGACCCTTGCTAAATTGTCTAACAATGGCTAATCATCCTCCCTACTACAAATTTGCACTTTATTTCTAATCTGAATTGGTTTTGCTTCAACTTCCAGCCATAGGATTTTGTCAGACCTTTGTCTGCAGGACTGAAGAGTTCTCGATTATCTTTAATTTTTGTTCCCCATGAGGGTACTTATAGTCTTCCATCAAATCACCACTCAGCCTGCTCTTTGGTCAGCTAAACAGATGGAGTTCTTGCCTGAGCTGCTCTCCCAAAGACATGTTTTCCAGGCTTTTACTCATTCCTGTGGCTCTTCTCTGCACCCTCTCCAATTTATCAATGTCCTTCTTGAACTGTGAACACCGGGCCTGGACACAGAAGTGGTCACTTCAGTGCCAAATCCAGACAAAATCATCTCTCCCCCCGAAACCTGCAGTTCCCTTCATTATACAGCTGAGGATCATACTAGTCTTTCTGGCCACAGCATCACACAATAACACAGGCATGCAGACATGGGATGGGATGTGGTCCTGCACGTGGTACATCCCAAAGGACCCCACCAACTAACTGAAAGTAGCCCTGGTGTTTGGTCTGGGGTAAGCCTCAAATCATTCAGATGAGCAAATCTGCACACAGATGTTGGTATAAATCTGACTGCAGGGTTTGCAGCTTTTGTGACGTCTCAGGTCTCACACCAGGCTGTTTGCTACCCAAGCCTAGGTGATGCATTAAAGCAATGCTGAGGCTGTGCTCTAATCAACACCAAAGTCAGGGAATGCAGGAACTGGGTGTCCACACTCCTCTTATTCTCTGCTCCCACCCCTGGCAGCACCGCAACGGGGCTTTGCAGTCGGATAATCCTATGGGCATTTACTGGAGTAATTGTATGTGCAAATAAACCAGTGCCCTGGAGTTAAAGAGCAATAGCTCTATTTCATCAATGTGTGCTTGCTTTATTATTATTATTATTACTACTACTATTACTACTGTGGTAGCTCCTACTGGAGCGAGGCAAGGATCTGTGTGCTAGATGCACAGCAAAAACAGTCCTTCCCCCTAAAGAAATTTGGCCCAGGTCCTTGAAAGGATTTAGTCTCCTAACTTCCACTGAAAGCAATAGCAGGGCTTGTCTACACAGCACCGCAGAGTGGAGTATGTTGTAGAGCACCCTAATATGTTGTGTTCGATCCACCCCAGGTAGCTCTGGCTGGAGCAAATGGAAAGGTGTCGAGTGCATATCAATGGGGACCCACATCAATTAGCACTAGGTGCTTTTTAATCTGCACTAGCAGAGTCTGCACAGGGCAATTAAAAGACACACCTCAAAGTGCTCTGCAATTCACATCCCCGTAGAGCCGACTGTGGTTCCATGTAGACAAGCTCTAAGTGCTTTTGAGGATCTGAGCCTCAGCATCTTAGACAAGAAATAACAGATGGAGACAGACAGACACATGGGGGAGTGCAAGAAAAAAAGAGGCAACTCTCCTGTGCATCGTGCAATCAATAAATTTGTTAATCTTTAAAATTTTCACAAGACTCTTTGTTTATTTTGCCAGACTAGACTAACATGGCTACTCCTTTGGAACTAGGCCTCTTGTGTTTGCCTTTCCTTAAATTTCATTTATCACGACTCCTTCCCGCTGCCCCCTGCAGCTTTAGCCTTTTGAATCCTGCGCTGAAGATAATGGGACCTACTCCGTCTGACTGTCAGGGTGGATCACCAACTGGCACCCTACATCATTTTGGAGGGGGTCTAACATTTCACACCAGTGTGAATCAATAGAAATAATTCCTGACTCATTCCACAATGGGTTGACCCCCAAGCTCTAGATCAGAACACCCCCAGATTTTGGGGAAGCTTATATCTGGATTCAAATTCCCGATTTTGCTCCACATTGCCTCCCTGCTGAAGTGCAAAAGCACCTCTGACTTCAGACAAAATACCTGCTGTATTTCTGACAGCTGGAACATCCTTTTTCTTGTTACGAGATAACTCAAAGCCAGCTCAATTGAGTCTTTTCTAAACTTTCCCCAGAGGACAAAAACTTCTGGGCTGAAACCTAGCACGAGTCGTTTCAGAGAAAAGGGCAAGGAAGGACTCAGAGCTTGAAAGTGAGGATTAGGAATGAAAAAGCCATAACTCCACTGTCACCTGCACAGAGTTATATTACAGATGTCAGCACTGATTCCCTCTGTCTTTTGGGTGCAAAACGTTACCAGGCTGTCGAGGTGACATTTCACTCCCTCTTTGAGCAGGTGTCAGGCAAAGACCTTAAGCACATGCTTAACTTTACACCGGCAAACAATCCCACTGAAATGAATTTCAGTTTTGCTAATAAAAGATACAATGAAATAGATTCTTTAGGGCCATGGCGACTGAATCAAACTGCATTGAAAGATTTAGTTTTGGATCACTCCAGCATTAGACAGTGCTACCTGAGCTCTTTGCAGTGCCTCATGGGAGTTGTAGTTCAGGTGCCTCCTGCCCCCATTTTCCTCTGTGCCCCGGTGTCCCTTACAAGTCTACATTTCCCATGAAGCACCATGAATGCCTCTCTGCTTGAATGCAGCAGTGCATCCTGGGCATTGCATGATCACACTGTATCATGTGAGATGTTATCTATCCAGTCACAGTTCAAGGCTGAGCTCAGCCAAAATGAAAAGGTTTTGATCTGGGAATGCTGAAATGTGTTCTTACCTTCACAAATGTCAGAACGCCACCTTTCGACATTTCCAAATTGAAAGTTTTTTTGAACTTTCCGCTCTGTGAAAATTTTGACCTTTCAGTTTTTCAGGCCTGCTCAGGATGAAAACAAGGTCTGAAACACTGGAATTTCCCAGGGGACGGAAATTCCAATTTTCAACCGGCTCTTTAGTTCGACGTGCTTACGTGCTTCACTGGATCAGGTCCTGAGTGATCAAAGAAGGTGTGAGACGGGGGAAGTGGCCCATAATTTGTGAATTCACCCTTCTTGGTCGAATCGGTGACTTCCCCACAAATGTCCTCAGAATTCCAGGAGGGCAAACTGGTTGTCATTATTCAAGATAAGATGCTGAATATGCCCAGCTCAGGCTAGGAAATCTGGGCTGTCCAAATTCAGATGCAACTAAACTAACTAACTAACTAACTAACTAACCAACCCTTCTCATGCTGCCGATTGCAACCTGTCCTGTGGGTACCACCTGCACTGCAGTGACCAAAGATGCATTTACACAGTAACTGGCATGTTTACACAAGGGATCGGGGGGCTTGTACTTTAGGCTGACCTGCCCATGCTACTGTGGGCAGAGATACCCTAAGCTTGACACTGACAGAAAAGTTAATGCCGGGCTGATTTGGCCAGAGGCACTAATGAGAACTATGTGTTGCTTCTGATGTGTTTTTTAACGTTAGCATAACTTTCGTTAGACAAGATAATGGGCCCCCCTCCCCCTTGAGTACCGCTAAGATCGTTTTGGCCTCATAATCTCACATCATAATGGCCTCCATAGGAAAAAGATTGCTGCCGAATGTGAGGTGCTAATGGCCGCACTGATGTTTCATAATAAGAAATGGAAGAGAAAAAGAGCCTGAGCAGTGGCACGTTTCCAAATAAACAGCTAAGCTGGAGAGAAATCCACAAGCCAGCTTCTAATTGCTGCATTTGGAGCCTGACAATCTACTGACTCCTTTGCCTGAGTATTGCTGAATCTAAGAGGTATGGCCAGTTAGAAGGCATGTATCCTGCCGTGCACAAATTGTGTCTTTATTGGTCAAAAGGAAGAAACGCTGCCTCTGCTATTGAATGGGCAGGGTTCTCCTGCAATTTATTGCTTGCTGAATATGCCAGCTAATCCAGATAGGTTGCCACTCTCAGGTAAATGGCACTAGGAATATCCAACGATAGGATAGCTGTTCTACCACCATATGTTCAGGTGTGCTGAGATGCCTGTTGTTCTCGGCACGGCAGGGTAGGACTCATCTGCTATGCTAGGGGTTCTCAAACATCTTTTCATGGGGCCTCCTTTGAAAATGTTTCAGGTTGTGATGATCCCCCTGCAAAATCAATGACCCCCCAACCATGCCATGTCATCCTTACCCACATTCATGGGGGCCAATAGCTCAGGACTCCCCATAATAACGCTGTGACCCCCCCCCCGAGGGGTCATGACCCCGCCAGAGAGTGGACTGCTGTGCTATGCTGTGACCATTCACTAGTGCACCAGATTTCACTGGAATATAAATGAGTAACAGCAGCATGGCAGACACAGTGGAGGGTCAGCAGAGAAATGGGAAAGCCCTTGTTCCAAGGTTTCAGAAGTTAACCCTGCTGGACAGGTGGGAATGAAAAATTGTGTTAATGTGGTGGTGGTGTGGCTGTGTGATCCCAGGATTTAGAGAGATAAGGTGGGTAAGGGCATATCTTTCTCTGGACCAACTTCCATTTGTGAGAGAGACATGCGTTTGACTTTACGTAGCGCACTACTCAGCTCTGGGAAGCTTGGGCCACATCTAGACTAACGAGCTTACAATGACCCAGATATCCCAATTCAGCCGTTTCGCTGTACGAGTGCTTGTGTAGTCCTGGTATGGTGATGGGAGAGAGCTTTCCTGTTTCCATAATAAATCCACCTAAACAAGCGGTAGCTATGTCAGAGAGACAGCATCTCCCACTAACATAGCACTGGGCACAGAAGTGCTTACATCAGCTAAACTTGCGTCTCTCAGAGGTGTGTTTTTCTGCAGCGCCATGGGATATGTTTTATCATCAGAAGTGGAAGTGTAGCCCTGGCCTTACTCAGGGAAGGCCTTACCTTCAAATTCTTCTTCGGCACTGCTGTAGTGCCTTGATGAAGACGCTCTATGCCGACGGGAGAGAGCTGTCCCTTCTTTACAAATGCTCTGATTTGCTGCTGCAGTGTTACCTGATCCTATGTCTTACTCCCCCGTGCATTTATTTTCATTTACATTCTGTAAATTCGCCCTCTTCAAAGCGTCTGATGAAGTGGGATTTTCTCCCACAAAAGCTCATGAGATAAATAATCTGTTAGTCTTTAAGTGCCACAAGACTCCTTGCTTTTTTTCCTTTACTAGACTAACACGGCTGCCCGTTTGGAACCTGTCCCATTGGTGTAGCTAATCTACCTCTCTGAGATGCAGTAGCTATGTCAGGATAGGTCAGAGTTACTATCTTCCCCGAAGTATCGATTTTTCTCACCCCCTGAGCAACGTAGTTATAGCAATGTAAGTCTGTAGTGTAGACCAGACTTCAGAGCATCACTGCTAAACGGAAGCTGGAGCAGATTGTTTAGCATGTGTAGTTTAACGCACATTCCAAGGCCCATTGAATGTGAAGTTTGAATGATCCCTTAAAACATGTGTTAACAACTTATGCTGAACAATTCGTTCCATCTCGTATTTAGCTGTGATTAGGGGCATAGTTAGAAGGGATTTTTTGGCTGGGCTTTGACTTGGATGGGCCCAGGCCACTTTCTGCTTCCAGACACATGACCAGAAGCAGGATGTTTGAAAGCTACGGACACTCCAGTTACTTTGGCAGCTCAGTGGTTCTCCGCCAGTCACTTTCCCAAAATTCCTACTTCTGGCCAGAAGCAGGAAGTTTGGGTAGCGACCTAAGCTGCAGACACTCCATTTATCTTGACAACCAGAGTGTCCAGCAGAGTAGTGATTCTCAGCTGGTTGCTTTCCCAAACTTCGCGTTTCTGGTCATTTGGCTGCAACAAGAAGTTCGGGTAGTGATTTGCAGAATGCTTAAGTGAAGCATCAGCAGCAGAAGCAACAGATCAGGTGGGTCTGATTTCAAAGTGGGTGGGCCATGGCCCATCCAGGCCCTATGCTATTGGCTGTGACACTTTGCATGGGTTTCCCAGACCTGAAAAGGATCACTGTGTAGCTGAAAACTATGTCTGTCACCAAACAAATGTTAAAGAATAAAAGATATAGCCTTCCCCACTTTATCACTCCAATTTTGGTTGACAGAAATGCTAGTTGCTTACTGCAAGGAAAATGTCAGAAAACAGGACAATGCCCTGCAATACCTAGCGATTTCCATGCTCATCTCATGCGTTTTATGATGTTAGCTGGCAGTCCCATATTAGGACCTTTGTCCAATTCCTTTCTTCCAGCCTGGGATGCCCTCTAGCCTCCTCTTTGTCTGCAGGCTGCGGCAGGTTTCTTAGACTGTTTCTGTGGCTAGGACCAGGTAGTGGCTCAATGGCGTATTTACTAGGGAGGGTTGGCAGTGCTTGGGAAATGGGAGTTTTTAGAAATCAGCGATCAACAGCCAGTTGAGTGCTAGCTAAGGGCACTAGTCAGCAGGGTGCTTCATTTCAGGGGAGAGGAAGAGAAACTCCCATTCCTTCCAGTAATGCTCCCCCAGGTTGTCCCACGTTTAAGTGAGCAGGGGGTTTGACGCCAGTCCGGAGGAAGACCTGGAGAGAAACAAGAGATGAGGCCAGTTTAACCCATACACGATGCTTCTGTCCTAGCAAGGTCAATCCAGAACCCAGATCCAAACTTCTTCATTCCTCCCTTGGCATTAGATGTAGATGAAATGGCTCAGGTCTGCCTCTAGCACAAGCAGCAGCTATCCCAGGGAGGTCCTGTGGCGTCCCTGGGATTGTATCTTTCCCACGTGCCCAGGAGTGTGGACTGTACCAGCCTGGCAGGGCAGCAGTGGCCTGAGCTGCCCCAGAGCGGCACTTGGCTGGCAAGTGGGGTCAATGCAGCTGCTGCCTGGATTCAAAGGGGACGGTCAGAGCATTTGCTGCATGGGCAATTCCATGCCAAGACTTGGCAAGCGGAGGGCTCTCCTCCCTCCCTCCACTCCGTCATCACCGCATGTCCGGATGAGAGGCCTGGAGCTTGAATGACTGCCTGAACCCTCTAGCCAGGGCCTCTCTGGGGGCCAACAGAGCAGCCTGCCTATCAAAGGCAGGGCCCCAGGTGCATGCTCCATCTTCTCCCACTCCACCCTGCCGCTGTCTGCATCGATCCACGCTTTTGAATTCTGTGAGGCTCCCGGCCTGCGCTCCAGCCCTCTGCCCAAACTCGGGCTTAATTGCTGTGCGAGCACCTGCGCTGTCCGCACGGCTGGGGAGATGCTGAAAGAGAGCCCATCACGTGGCTATGTCAAGGGAAGCCACGGGGAGGGCCAAAGAATACATAAACCAGCCAGGCTGTCAAGATCTGCTTTGTGAACACCTTTAACCCTAGCCCTGCTGGCTGCTTCGTGGGCTTTAACCAGAGCGAACCTTGTCTAGAATGCAAAGCGGCCGCTGAGAAAAACGATCCACCGATGATAAAACTATCATGAGGCGAGAACAGACCTGTAAGCCCTGTCCGACAAGCTACGTGCAGGGCAAATGTCTGTTGGCTCTTGTAGGGTATTAAAACTGTCCATCTTCACAATGGATGCTCAGAGCTTCCCTCTGAATAGGTCTCTGGGGGGCGTCCGTCTTTTTCCATTTTCATTTTACAAGAGCCCGAGGTAGATGCGCGGGTGATAAATCCTGCTTGCGCTGCTGTTGCTTGAATGAGCGAGCATTACCATATGGCGCAGGTGTGTAGACTGGCAAAATGACACCGAATTGGAAGGGAATGGTGATGAATTGGAGGCAGGGGAGGGGAGCACTTGCTTCTTATTGCGTCTTGTCTCTGCTTCCTCGAGGTTTTAGTTAATGGCATTTCAGCCTCCAAATTGGATTTTAAAGGTAATCTCCACAAGGAGCAGGTCCAGGCCTGCCTGGCTGCAGGGAGATGGTGGGGGCAGGCCATGAGCTGGAGTTGTCCCTGTCTGCCCATCCACTCACCAGCACCGGCAGTCCCAGAATGCCTCAGCATGGGGAAGGCCGTGCCCTGGATTTTGATTTGCACCCAGGCAGCTTGTGCCCTGGCTCTCTGAGGTCTCTGCTGCAGTGAGGGGCATGTCCACATTGCCGGCTTGCCCCGTCGGCTGCAATGCATCTGGGACAGGTAATAACAGGAGTGTAGATGTGGTGGCATGGGTTTAAGCATGGGCCAGCAACCTGAATACAAGCCTGCAAGGGACTCTGGGTAGGAACTCAGGTTGCTAGCCCCTGCTCGAACCTATGCTGCCACGTCTGCGCTCCTTTAGTTACCCGTGTTAGCTAGGCGTCCACCTGTGCTCCAGTCGCACTCCGCTGGCTGAGCAGACACACCAGGGAATATAGTCACAGGCTCCTCTGTGAAGGTCTGTGTGCTCATGACAGCATCTGTCAAACATCTGGGAGCTCTGCTCTCCCCACCCAGCATGCTCTGTATTGAGCTCCTGGGTGCTCAGCTCTGGACTGGCTCCTCCATCTCCTGGTCAACAGAGCTGGAGGCTGCCTTGATTTCCCTGTCCTTGAGCTCCCTTTGCAGGGTTCTGGGCCAGCTGTAAGAGAAGGAGCCTGTTAAGGGGTGGGCTAGTCCCAGAGGCACCTGCTGGCTTCATCAAAGTCTTGCCATGCCCATCCTGGAGAGGAACAGAGAAGTCTTCCAAGCAGCCTAGAGTGGCTGAAGGGGAAGCAGCCAATCAGAGGGGCTGTAGGAGTGGCCAATCAGGGGCTGGTGGGTCGTATAAAAAGGAGCAGCAGCGACAGGCTGTGCTAGCTGCTGCCTGGGGCACGAAGTGGAAGGAAAGTTGGGGTTTCTGGATGGAAGAAAGAGCAAGAAGACCACGGACAGCTTAGTGTGGGTGGGCATCATGGGAGCTATGAAGGCACTCCTGGCTGCTTGCTGGGCTGGAGCGACTGAGCCCGAGAAGAGCTGGGAGGAGACAACGTCTTTGGGAAGGAAACCCTGGAGGCATGGCCTTATACCAGGTGGGGGAAAGATAATGATTGTATACCCCAGGGAAGGATTGTTTTGTTTCTCCTGTGGAGGGCTGAGTCAATGAGGATTAGCTGAAAAAACATCAACCAAAGTGTGTGCGAACAAGAGCTGGGTGCCACTCCCTTAGCACAAATGGAGATATTGCAGGCACGTACACTCGACCCGGGCTTGCTCCCAAGAAGTGCCTTTTACAGGCACCACCATAGGTGGGTGTCTTTGAACTCACCCTGATCCACAAGGAGTATGATGGTGGAGGTGCTGGGAATTGCTCTGTGTAGAGGAAGGTCCAGTCTGCTGCACAACAGCTGTGGCAACAGAGCCGCAGGCTGTCCAAAAGGTGAAGATGAACCGAAACGGCTCTGAAACGCTCTGCAGGTCAGAGAGATCTGGGAGAACGGGCCCAGACTGGGGGGCCAAATTTGGAGTAGAACCACTGACCCGTCCTGTCATATCGTGGAGTGATTCAGAGGGGGCTCCAATGTGGGGCAGTGTGGTGCCCCCATTTGCTCTATACTAGCAGCTTCTTTGGCATCTGTGGGGCTGTGCTATTCACATCGGCTGGGGATCTGGCCGCTGCTTATGCAACTTCCAAAGGGATAGCCGTGTTAGTCTAGTCCAGCAAAAAACACAAGGAGTCATGTGGCACTTTAAGACTAGCAGATTTATTTTTCGCATGCGCTTTCGTGGGAGAAAATCCCACTTCGTCAGATGCTTCGAAGATTTTCTCCCACGAAAGCGCATGCGAAAAATAAATCTGCTAGTTTTAAAGTGCCACATGACTCCTTGTTTCTTTGCTTATGCAATGCCACAGACTTGCTTTTCCTGTGCTGTTCTGTGACTGCACCATTCCTGCCAGCTCTGAATTCAGACGTATCCAGACCACAGAGAGCAAGCAGCCTTCTGTAGAAGACTGCCACATCCACCTCCCGACTGTGGGCTGCTTATCCAAACCCAATGGAGCGCTGTCGGAGGTCAGCCGTCACTGAGCGCCGTGACCTTGGCACCAAGGAGGAAAGCCCCATCAAAAATGCCCCTCTCCCATCTCTGCACACTCCCTGGAGACATTTATTTCTTTTCAGCTACACTGTCAACTTGAGTAATGGTCAGTAAAAAGTGACAGAATGATGGAACGTGGATATCCAAGGGCCGACTTGCAGGCCTTCCTTGCTTGACTGGACCTCTGACCTCGTGCTGGAGATCGAGATGCATGAGGAGAAAGGAGATTTCAGTTTGTGTTGGTTGGTTTGATATTTGGAGATGTGGCTGCACTTTGAGCAACTGCAAGAAGAGAGGAGAAACTCTGTGAAAAGGGATCTTCAAGCAACACTAGAAGGGCAGAGCCCGACACCCAGTTTGGTGGCATCTCCTCAATGGATTAATCCTCTCAGCATCAGGGGAAGGAGCGCAGGGCTGTTTTCTTCTTGTAACAGATGGAAACTGAGACTTGGTGAGACTAAGGCCCAGATTTTAAAAGATATTTAGGTAGTGCTTCACTCAAAATTGCGACAGCTAATGGCTTAGGAGCCTAAATCTTATTTTCCACTCTGGAGACAAAATCCTAGAAACTGGAATCCCATATATGTTTTTGTTATGTTAAATGTAAGCTCCCGTGATGCCCTTAATATTTGTTTTAAAAAAATCCTGTGATGCTTATCGCCTCAGTATTTTGTTGCAGTGAGTTCCACAGATTAACTGTGCACTGTGAAAGCATTGACTTGTATCATTTTCAAGGGTGATTGCCTTTGAATTCCCTCGAGTGTCCTCTTGTTCTTGTATTAGGAAAGCAGGGATTTGACAGCACCTGATTCATCTTATCCAGCCCAGTCATTGTTTTGCATAAATTGCGCATGTCCGCGCCATGTAGTCCCTGTCTCCCCACTTGTGGGACTCGCTCCAGGTCTCTAAGCATTTCATTTGCCCTCCTCTGGACTTTTGCCTTTCACTCCTCATGGTGAATCAGCCACGGGGAGGATGAGAGGGAAGCCGAGGCCCCTTGCAACTGTGGTGCGGGGTGATCACGGTGTGAAATAGCTCTGTGAAATGAGGATTTGGCAGGGAAAAGCGGCAAAGGTAGGATGGGGCCTCTGGGGAAGGAAACGTGCTTGTGGTGAGCTGGATTCATGTGGGGGCAGCACAGTTGGCTGGACACGCAACAAATGCAGCCGCTTATCAGAAACTGCCCAGCTCATTTCCCTAATAGCTGTTGTACCTGTCTAATGGCAACAAACTCATTTACACATCAGGATATTATTCGTGCTCAATTATGCTCTTGCTGATAAACTGAGCCCCCACCGGTGCCCTGTTTTCTTCCCGCCTCCGTTTGCAGTGATATTAGGGTGCAGAAAAAACACAGCCTGGGCTTTATCCCTGGAATGCATAATTGCCTGTCTGGTGAATGCATCACTTAAAGGAAGGTGAATGCTCCTACCAGGGGGTGTCTCTCTTGTCCGTGCTGCGGACGCACACATCTCTGGCTGCAATACCAGGGAGAAATGCTAGCTCTGTTCGCACCTTTCTGACCACAGGCAGGCCGGAGGGAGAGTAGTAAGGTAGGTATCAGAAGGGGCTGCATGTCTTCTCCGTTGGGGTGAGGAGAAGTCATTGCCCGAGTTATTTCTGAGTGCAGGGGAAAGGACTCAGAGAAAAAGTGCATGACAGATGCAATGACACACAGTGCCAGCTCCCATGTGCAAGGAGATGAGGTTCAGCCTAGGAGCACAGCAACTGAACAGGAGCTGCCTATCCTCGGGAGGAGCTTGGCCCTCTCTTTTAAAATGCCACCTGCGCAAATGTACGGAGGGGTCTCTGATGCCCAGAGAAGTCTGTGCAGGGCAGCTGGGAACTGCGTCTAGGCTGAGAAACTCCAAGTCCTGTGGCCTGTCCCAGCTGTGAGACAGTGCAAGACGCTGTCGGCGTGTATTCTGCAGGAGAGCCGTGAGCTGTAGGAGACCCCTGGACTGGCGTGGCAAGGCGGTGGGAAGAAACAAGACTGCAATCAAAGAGCTGTGATTTTGCTGTTTAAATGTTCCACGTTTTCTCCCATGCCACCCCTGTAAGAACCCATCAAATTTCCTGCCTCAGACTGCACCCTTGCTCTGATGGCCCCAAAGCATCTCACACTGGCCAGGTAGCTGTACTGCCCGAACACCAGTGATTATTTGGTCCTCCCCGGGCTTTTGGCTATGTCCATCTCTTGTCCAGCTAATTTGCTGGCTAGATCTTTGCGACAGAGGCTGTCTGTTAGTTAGTTAGCTGCAGCAGGCATAGTCACGGGTGGGACTGGGTGGGCTCTGGCCCACCCACTTCGCAATAAGGGTTGCCCACCACAGCATACAGCAACAGCGAACTTCTGCTGCGACTGCGGGGCTGCCAGCTGCTGGCCAGCTCCACGGCTGCAACAGTGGCTATGAATGGAGCCTCGGCTCTGCTCGTGGCTGCAGCTGCCGGTTGCTGGTTGGCCCCACAGCCATAGCAGCAAAGATCAAACTGCTGCTGGGCTTTGTAGTGGTCAGGTCCCTCCTCCTCACAGAGCTCCACTTGGTACGTGATAAGTGGACCTGGAGAACTGGTGCTCTGGCTCCTACCTAGCAACTGGAGCATCTCAGGCAGCTTCCGGTCAAATAAGCAGAAGCTGCCCGTGGCCAGGTCCATCCTGCAGACTCAGGGTCCCCAGTTAGATGTGGTGCTGGGGAGCTTCCAGGTGTTGCCACCACACAAATAGGAAAGAGTAACAAGGAATGATTTCATGGCTGGCTACTTTTTGGCCTTACTTGGCTGAGTCTCAACCCTGGCCAGGGACCCTGCGCTAGCAGGCGGGAGCCTGATTCAGCCCTGGCTAGGGCCCTGGGGCTGGATCAGGGCCAGGGTGCTGGCACGGCAGGGTGCAGTGCCTAGGTCCTCAACCTTTTCTTTTTAGGGGCTGCAATGCCCCTGGTGGTAAACCAGTGATTACACAGAAGGGGAAGGAATTAGACCCAGTTTAGTGCCCTAACCATAAAATGACCCTTCCCCTCAGGGGATAATGCATGATTTATAGAGCGAAGCCAAATAGTCCCAACGCGCCTCTTAAACCACATGCACAAATTTCGCATTGCAGTTGAATGTGCAAGTGCATCCTCCCGGCGAGCTGGGGGACAGCTCTGAAGATCCGGCTGTCAGTGCGTGGTGCGTGATCACTCACACAGACTGCATGGTGTTGTTAATCGACATGAAAGGATACCAGTGTGTTCAGTAACGCATCCCACATGCTAACAATTATCGACTCCTCTAACGAGGGCCTGTCAATGCTGCCAGTCTTGTGTTTCTTGGACGCTTGCTCTGTAACTTTCCAGCCTCTCACTATAAGCCTGACAGCTGAAGCTGTGAAAAAAAATACATCAGTTTAAATATTGCAGAACTCTCCAGCCAGTTTGTACCGAGAGTGGCATGCTAATGGGGTGAAGGGGGGCATGCCCCCAGCACTGGCTTCGGATGGTACGTTGGGTGGGCCCTCACCAAACCCTGCGCTGGTGGGTTGCTGCACTTTCTGACGGTCATGCACAGCTAAGATGAGTGCAAGGAAGTATTGGCAGGAGAGAAGGGCTGACCTGGATTCACTGGGGCTTTGCAGACTGGGGACTCTGCCCCATGAGGTAGCAAGGAGGTAGGTTGGAGTTTCAGCCCTCTGGAGTAGGTGGACTTCAATGTTCCCTCTAATTACCTGTAGACTGTGTGTGCAAATAATTTCTTTGTGTGCGCAAAAACATTTCTGTGTGAGCACCAATATTAGCACTATTGAATTTTTTTGTGCACACTTTATTTTGTTGTGTGTGCAGGTTTCATGACCTGTGTGCGCGCGCACACGTGCACAGCTTATAGGGAACAGTGCTTGGGGCTCCTGGCTTCAGCCCTGGAGTGGCCTGAGGTCCAGGGCTTCTGCTCCACAGGCTGCAGGGCTTCCAGTTTTAGCGATGTGGGGCACCAGGAATTTTGCCCAACAGGGCACCAGGGCTTGGGGTTTCAGTCTTACGACGTGCTGGGCTCTCAGCTTCTGCCCCGTGAGTTGCCAGGGCTCAGGGCTTGTGGACCCCCTGAAATGACTTGCAACCCCCCGAGGGCCTCAGAGTCCCAGCTCAGAACTGCTGATCTAACTTTCAGACTGATGCCACCGGGAGATGCTGGCCAGAGGGGGTGTGCACTCAAAGAAAGGTGCCCACTTTGGCTCACAAGTCACAGCCAGGCAGCTGGGGCACCTCTTGCTATTTTAGCGAGAAGAGCTACCCACTGAGTCTTTAGTCTGTGGAAGACCCCCTAACTCACCTCCCACCTCTGCCAGGTATTTAAAGAGTGATCTGTAGGCGCTGGGGTGTCCTGGAGAGGTGGCAGAGTCAGACCTTCCTTTCTTTCTTTCTTTCTGTTCAGTACCACTCTCAGCATCTTCATATGGCAGGCTAATGACCAGGATGCACTTTCCACAGACGTACGTGAGTGAGGGACATGACAGGCCCCTCAGCTAGCACGACAGCAGTGCCCCAGAGATGAATTAATGAACCCAAATAGGCTGGCCTATGGGGACACGAAGGCTCAGACCCTTGATCCCTGCTGAGGTTCTCGGCCGCAGGATTTCTTAGTGCTGACCACCATAGCGGTTCTGTGATATAGCCACTTGTCTGCCATCGGTGCAGCGACTCTAGGCATCACAGGAGCTGGAGTGTGACAACCAGGCAGGTCTTTGGTCAGATCTGAGCCGTGTGCTGCGTTGCCGATCCTACGAATGATGCAGCCCTGCAGGACGCACCGACCTACCATCTAAATGAAGACACTTGGATGGCAGTCCGTGAGCATAGCCTCTAAGCTAGCTGGAGGACTGCTGCTTCTGCCATCTGCGTGCAGCCTTCTAGCAATTCCAGCATCTATCAGCTTGGGGTACACAAGGTCATACCTGAGATTGGAGCCCAGGCCTTATATTTGGTGCAACAACCAGGGTATTGTTCTGTTTCCTTGGTGATAGCTGGAAAAAACTGGAAGCCACCGTCCAGGGCAGTGGAATGGCTAGTGAAGCCTGAACAAAGCTAAGCTGCTTTGGCTGAGAGATTTCCCTTGGACTGCTGGAAAATGCAGGACCTAGGGGATTGTTTAACTGCAGCAGCATGTGTCTGTGTGCGAGAGGCAGTACCAGAAAGCCCAACCCACAGTCTGTGGGAGAAGCAGTGACGAGGGTGAGCCTGGGAAGAAATTGCAAGACAGGTTTTTTTTTGGTATGTGTGTACCTTGTTTTCCGGAAAGGCTGTCTTGGATTTCTGACCAAAGAAGTTGCCACTTGTTGTTTGCTCCTAGTGCGTTCAGAGAAACGGGACTTAAATGACCAGGATTGTGCCAGCGAAATACCTGACTTCTATCATCAATTTCCACCTAACAGAAACGGCCCAGCAAGTCCTTGAATATTGACTAGACTGCTCAGGTTAAAGGACTGACAGTATGTGTGGCCCATCCCAATACAGGGTGATTTAAATGAGTTGCGGCTGCTGAAAGCAACAGGTAAACTGAGCAAAACGCGTCTCCCTGTCCGGCCGGATTCCCTTGTGCTTTTAAAGGAAAGTAACAGCACAGATGGTGCAGTAGCTGACCCACACTAACGTTTTGGCTGTGTCAGTCCAGGGGATGGTTTAGTTGGCCTGTACATTTCCTTAGGGGCTTTTATAAAATCTCTCTCTGCTTGTTAGCTTTTGTTTTTTGAGGGAAAGGGCTAATCAACATTCCCAGCCCACGGCCCACAGGAACCTCTAGCTGTGGCTCTTGTTTTGTAAACTGAATGAAAAGGACAGAGAGGCTCTGGATGTGGCTTTTTACTGATCGTGTCCAAAGAGTCAGCAGGCGCTCAGACTGGGCAGCATCATTTCTGGCATGCAGAGATGCTGGCGGCAATTTTGACTTCTGCCAAGAAGCTCCCTGGCATTTGCTCAGTTGAGGCTAAATAAACCCCAGGTAGAGTTTAGCAGAAGACTTTGTTGCGCTCACAAAGAGAGCTACTGAAGAATACTCAGATGGCACTATTGGCTAGGCTACACTACTGCTGTCATGTCTGACTGCGTATCATTGATTCTCTGGGTGTGACTGAAAGTCTGTAAAGACGCGGTCAATTAAACCCAGAACTGGCCAGAGGTCGATTTACTGAGACCTACCTGGCAAGTATCGTAGCACCGATTTAAGGAGAAGACATTTGCCGTCAAATCAGTGCTGTGAGGACCCTGAGGTGAGTAGGTGTTAGGCAATCGAAGGGAGATACACGAGGTATTTTAAGTACTTTGCGTATCTCCCTTTGATTGCTGCCAAAATCTTCCCGCAGTTTAGATCAGCCTTGAGTACCCCTGGTGCAGAAGTAAAGGAAGACAGTTGATCAGTCCCAATAGCTGACGTGGGTCCCCAGGCTGGTCCCTTGGGACTTTGGGACTGTCCTGAGGTGGAGCCTGTGCGAAGACATCCCGTGCACAGCGCCTGCCTGCTACACCTGGGCCAGCCCACAATCACCCCAGGCTATGCAACAGGTCGTGCACAGTTGGTGGACATTGTATTGACTGCTACAGCTGAGATCTTAACATGTAAGTAGGGTGACTGGACATGTAATTAGGATTTTCTGGGGACAGTCCCTGTTTTTGGGACTTTGGTCTTCTATAGGCACCTATTAGCCCCCAACCTCTGTCCTATTTTTTCACACTCGCTATATGGTCAGTCTACATGTAAAAGCGTGGATTGATGGCGATTTGCTGGAATACAGTGTCTTAAAGGCAGCGAGGAAAGAGAAGGAAAGGCAAGGCTGTGGTAATTGAGTAGGGTTGATAATCATGAGAATATGCTCCCTGGATTGGTTAACAGTTGCTGAGCTGATGCTTCTCTTTGCCCAGGCTGTGTTAGGGCCTAATGTAATAACCTAGCCCAAGTGCAGTCTGGAGCTGCCAGGAATGTGTGAAATAAGACACAGTGTGGAGAGGCTGCTTTTTTTTTGCATGGAGGCCCTCATGGAGGGATGCTGGTGAGGGAAGCAATCAAACAGGTGAGAGCCCATCTGTGCTCTGCAAGATCAGCCTCCTCCACCAGGAAAGTTAAGAGCCAGGGGACTTGCTCCGCCTTTGTTTCCTACCTCTGCATGGTTACGTACGCACCAGAGCAGTCAGGACAGATGTGAAGGAGTCATTAGGATCCATCCCATGAGGAAACAGGAAAGTTCAGGGGCTTGTGCACAAACCTCTTAAGTGGAAACGGCAGAAGTTGAGTAGAGGGTATTCTCATCACCCACAGCGGTTCCCTCCATGGGGCTGGCCGCACAGTAGTGACATGGGGAGCACAGTTTCCTCCCACAGAGATGCCCAATAGACATGTAATCTATGACTGAGTCACTGAAGTCTCCCCAGTCACGGTTTGAAGACTTCAAGATACGAAGAAACCATCAGGAAGTGACACACGTCCCATGCTACAGGGGAAGATGAAAAACTCCCAGGCTGCTGCTGATCTGCTGTGGGGGGAAATCCCTTCCAGACTCCACATGTGATGCCAGCTCATCCCTGAGCACGTGGGCAAGTCTCACCAGCCAGATACCCAAGAAAGAATTTGCTTCACCAACTCTGAACCCACCCCAGTTAACATCCCATCACAGGCCATTGACATGTTTACCGCTAGTAGTCAAAGATCAGTTAATTGCCATGCTAGACCATCCCATCACACCATCCCCTCCATAAATGTATCCAGCTCAGTTTTGAAGCCATCTAGATTCTTCGCTCTCATTTTTCCCCTTGGAAGGCTATTCCAGAACGTCATTCTTCTGATGGTTAGAAACCTATGTCTAATTTCAAGTCTAAACTTCCTCAGGGCCAGTTTATATCATTTGTTCTTGTGTCCACATTGGCAGTGAATTTAAATAATTCCTCATCTACGCTGGTGTCTATCCCTCTGATGTATTTATACAGAGCAATCCTATCTCCCCTTGGCCTTCTTTTGTTAGACTACACAAACCAAGCTCTTTGAGTCTCCTCTCATAAAGCAGGTTTTCCATTCCTCGGATCATCCTAGTAGCTCTTATCTGCACCGTTAGTTGTTTGAATTCATCTTTCTTAACATGGGAAACTAGAACTGTACACAATATTCCAGATGGACCAGTGTCTTGTATAACAGTACTAACACCTCCCCGTTTCTACTGGAAATAACCTAACTGGTGCATCCAAGGACCACATTAGCTTTTTTTCACAGCAACATCACATCGGCTATGTCTACACTACAGGGCTTGGTCAAGCCAGCTTAAAGTAGACTTTATCAAGTCAACGTAGAGCGTCCATACTCAATATGGCAGGAGAATGCCCACATCCACAATGGCAGCTGCTAGGTCGCCCTAGGAGTGGTGCATTGTGGGTAGGGGGCCCACAGTGCACCACAACAGAAGTGCCCCTCTCTCCCGGCCACTCCTTCACCACAGGACGTGCGTGACCACACCACCCTCCATACTGTGTGTGGCCACAGGGCGGTCATGGAGCCTGATGTAGCCCAGCGATGTGCCAGCGCAGCACCCCACACCCTCCCTGCATTGCCCAGGCTCCTCCGGCTCCCCCGGTGCAGGGGCAGGACGCAGCAGTGGTTAAGATTCACATAGTTGGAAACAGTACCTAGAGGAAGGTGAAGTCAAATCACCTGTTGTAATGGCAGCAGGGAGCTGGAGAGGATGGACAGAGCTGTCTGTGGAAGAAGAAGCGTTGGACGGATGTGACATCTTGGGGCAGGTCCGTGTGGGGGAGCCAGTGCAGTGGGGCCTCAATGAGAGACACTAACTGAGCCTGGTTATCTGTGCCTTGGTGGTTTGCACCCTCCGTTTCCCTGCCAGCTCTAACAAATCTGCTTTTCTACGAGCCATGGGGGTCAAAGTGGTCACTGGGACCTGCCAGGCTTAGCAACCAAAAGCCCAGCTTCTGAAGCACTTACAGTCCTTGCCTCTGAGACGTGCTACACCAGGCACGTTGCTGGCACCCGAGGGGGTCGATGCAAAGAGAAACTCTGAAGGCAACAGGTGGCTGCAGCCAGACAGAGGGGGAACCCCAAGGACCAAGAGCAATCGATGCCCCTCCAGATCTGGAGCCAGGATGCAACAAGGGGGCAGCCTGCCCTCAGCTGGCCCAGAAGACCTCTCAATTGCCTCATCGCTGCCCCGTACCCTGGTGTCTGTTGAACAAACAACCTGAGGGACTAGCTGGGGCAAGCGAAGAGTTGGCAGGCAAAGCCAGTGGGGCCATCGAAGTGAAGGGACGGAAGAGAGGCCAGGTGGGCCTAAGGATTTTGGGCACTTTCACATCCTAACCCCTTCTGTAGGCACTTCCAGGACATGCATGTACAGACGGGCTGTAGAAACCTGTAACGCTTCCGTGACTTCCCCACTTTGTGGAGATGGGGGTTGACAACTTCTCCCCAAGAGAAAACAACCCGACCAATTGCAGCGTCTCTTTAAGGCCTGGACCAAGTCACCCGGGCATCAGAGCGCTGTTGGAGTGGTGTTTCTTTGTTCTCCGGTCGATGCTCTGCCGTTTGTGACGGGGCCTGGTGGTAGTGCATAATTTATGTATTTATTATGGCCTCTGGCAGTGCTGTTTTACTAAGGCTGTCCCTTCTTTTATGTTGCACTTTTATCCCGTTGGGTACCGATCTCATCCATCTTTAAAGGAGGCAGAATTATTTCATATTTCTTAAATAGGCATTTAAGTGGAATGATGCAGATGGAGGAGAGCTTGCAAACACAATAATGTTTAGGCTCTTAAATAAAAAATACCTTTCTCGGGAACTCATGCTGCAGGTGATTTTTCTCTCAGGCTTTCTACAGAAAGCATTAGTCTCTAAAGGACTTTTTTAAAAATCTCTAACCAATTCAGAGCACATTTTTCCTCTGTAATTTTCTCTATCGTCGCTGCGCTAAAGAGAAAGCTTTGATCAAGCAGCCACTATGTATACAAATTGTTTTCATTGACATTAAACAGGATGCAGAGACAACGGCCGGTGCGGCATATCTCATGACAGCGTGGGCTCCGTGAATTCCACCCAAGGAGGGGATTTCATCCATGCTGTGGCCATGCAACAACTTCCCTCCTTGAGACTTGAATGCCAACCTGTTGCCCCCAAGGCCTGGGCTAGATCCCAGCCTGTGCATTGCCAAGCATGTACAGAGACATCTCGGCAGCAATTATGAACAACACCTAGCTCTTATCTCAAAGCACTTTGTGATGGTCAATATTATCTGCATTTTATTAATGGGGAAACTGAGGCACACAGCAGGGCCAGCCAAGATGTGCAGGTCCCTAACGTGGGGTGAAATTAATGTTTGGAATCTAGGGTCAAAGGTCAGGGTCTGCAGCTGAGTCGAGTCACGGCAGTCCAGCAAGCTTGGCTGGCCCAGGTTCAGCAGCTGCTTAATGGTTTTCAGCCCGCAGCTGATATCTCCATGTGCCTGCGACCTCTTCCTTTTCTCTTCCTCACTCCTTGCTACCTCGGCTTGCTCCTGGCCCTAGCTTTCCGTTTGACCCTGCTCCCGGTTCTGGCTCTGACTCCTCCTGTCGAGACTATTGGTACATGAGTCTGGCCCTGGAGCTCGATCTGCTTCCAGCTCTGACCACTAGAGATGGCTGCCCACAGCCTTGTCTCCAACCTCTGAATATCTCTGGGGATAAAGCTGCTTGCCCACAGTCACCAAGCACCAGAACCAGGACTAGAAAAGTTCCCTGAGTCCAGTTCTGGGCTCTACCCAGACACAATGGGGTGCCATGCTCAGAAACAGGGAACCTGACCTCTGCGGCTGTGCCCGGACAGCTCTGCTGCCCCGTGGGGACCCTTGCCCATCCCAGCTGTTCAAAAATCATGAGTCTGGCTTAAATATCCTGAGATTTGGGGGTCTTTTCTTTGCCCTCTGGGCCTTTGGTCTCACTGGGGTCAAGTTTTCAAGCTTTTCTCTGCAAAAGTGTGGTCTAAAACTTTTTTTTTTTTAAAGTAGGGGAAGAAAGACGAGTGTCTCATGAGACTCCCTCATTTCCAGTATGTGTGGCATTAAACCTCTGCAGTGTTTGCACCTGAGCACCGTCACGTAACACTCCCTTCTGCAGGCTGCAGTGAAAGGACCCACGTGCAGCTGCCTACTCAGGCCCCCAGCACCCAAACCTGGATGTTATAGGGGAAATCCTACGTCTCCAACCCCTGGTACCCCATGGCGTGCGGTCCTCAGAGCTCTCAGTCGTCCCATTTGTCTGCCCCACACAGTAATTCCTGTCCTTGCCTGACTGCTCTGTCCTTCCCTAACAGCCAGCAGGCCTCTGCCCCTTTCCCCTGGTCTCTGCTTTTCTCCTCACCCTCCTCACTTCACTTTTCCATCACTGGAGTCCATCTCTCCTGGAAATTGCATCTCTTTCCCCCCAGAGCGCTGCTCTGGAGTCGCTGCTGAGGCACGGCAGAGGCTGTTAAATTCAATTTGTATTCAGTAGCATGGTGGGAAGGAGAATCACAGCTCCCTTCCCCGGATAGCGTCAGCCTGCTGGGTCGGGGAGGGCAAGCTCCTGCAAAGAGCTGTCCCCATCACAGCGAGACCTGCACATGTCACCCGTCTGCAGGAAAGACGAGTCAGCCGCACGGGGACTGGAAAGGCAGCTCTCTGCATTTGACATGACCAGGCACAGTGTGTGCTCTGCTCAGGATGAGAAAGGCTTGCCCAGTAATGGGGCAAGTGCTTTACCCACCAGCCTGGCTTTCTTACTCTGGCCTCCACTCTCTGGTTGGATGCCGTCCTCACTGGCACACTGGCCACAAACTACAAACACCAAGACTCTGGTGCCAAATCCTAAATTGGCCCCGTCCCAGGTCTGCCATGGCTCTGTATCAGCTTCCAGTGCACTTTTCCCACTGACCCATTTCTTCTCCCTGAGAGGTATGGCAGGCAAACAGTGGCAGGGGATAAAATGTAGGATTTTTGTCTAAGGCCTTGTACACACTAAAGAGTAGTGTGGAATAAGCCGTCTTATTGCACAATGCCAAGGACACCATAAACATCTGAATGCTCCTTGTTGCGGTATAAGTGCCCTCTTATTTCACAATAATAAAACCACCTGGATGAGAGGAATAATGGCTCTTGCAAAACAGTTCTTGCACTATAAGATGTGTGTGAACAGAGATGGAAGTTTTTTGTGCAATAACCGGCCTCCAGAAATGTCCCGTGATTCCAAGACTGACCCCTCGGGTGCTCCTCTTTGATGCCATTGCTCTGACGCCCCTACGCCCTCCCTCCTGGGAGCCCTGGGAACTTTTGAATGCCAGCTGAACACGATAACCGCTCTCCCTCTCTAAGCACAGTCGAGGTGCTGGACCTGATCAGCATCTGCAAAGTCAGCTGTGCAGGAGCAGTTACACAGCAACAGGCAGAATGAAAATCTAGGTGGAATAAAAGTACACGAGTTGCTAGCAGCTACAGCGAATGATGCAAAGGACTACAAGTCCCAGGGGAACTTGTAAAGTTACCCACAGTGCTCAGTGCTTCTCTTCTTCTAGCAAATGCTGGAAGCTGATGAGTGGCAGGTGAGACAGGTAGCCACAATTCGATGCTCTTTCTGGCGAAAATGCAAAGAACAGTGTGGACGCACCATTCTGTTGTAAGGCCCGCAGTGTGGACATGCAATTGCCCAATAACTAAACCACATTTATTATACCACAACAACTTATTGCAGAATGATTTTCTAGAGTAGACATAGCCTAAAAGAGCATCGAAACACACGAGGCTGGTATGTTTACTGCTCCTTCCATCCCAAAATATTGGTTATGAAGTTAGGCTGCCACACAGCTGTTTATGTCCTCACCCATGGCAAGGGCTAAGGGTGTAGGGCAGGTTAAGGAATGAGATGTAGAGTAAATTGAACCCACTGAGGCATTTTCTCTTAGGTGGCAAGGCCAGGCTCCTGCCTGGTGCAGAAAAAGCAGGATGCAGCAGGCAGCAGTACGAGTGCAGATCAGTTCTCTGGGTGAGACGCTCAGCTCGGGAGTCCAAAATCTAGGGGACGAGCAAGGCTCCAGAGCAGCGCTGATCAGGAGTAACCAAGGGAGGAGCCATGATGCAGGAGAAAGGGATTTTTGACCCTCAAAAGCCTGGAGATATCTACCAATTGTTTGTGTGAATAGGTGAAGAGGCTCCCATGGCAATACTTTTCAAAGGGGACTAAGAAAAAAAAAAGGCAGTGCAGTGCCTGGTGCAAACATCTGAAACATGAGGATGTCCAGAAGGCGTTGCCCTCGTCCACGGACCAGAACCTCAGTTTATGCTGGGTTTAAGAAAGCGAGCAATTACCAAGTTTCCATGGAGGGGTTAGTCATCCCAGGGAGCCCCTCGTGCCAATCTCAGCTAGAGCAGGCCCTGAGAGCTCCCCTGGAAAAGGTCCTTTTCTCGGACAGACAGTAGTTAATTTGTTCCAGGGACGAGCCCCAGCCATATTGGATTTGTTGGGTCAGTGATGAAAGGAAAAAAAGAAATTGCTTAAGCCCCGGCATCTCTTTCACTACAACTGAAACTGCACAGCCAAGGATCTTTAAAGATGGAGATGATCTTTCTAGAGCCCTTGCCTCTAGCACGGCCGTGTTGAACAGATGTGCAATCACCTAAGATTTAACTGACTCCCTGCACACGAGCCAAGCAGACAGGCTGGTTTTAGGGCTGTGTAGACACTTGAAAATGAAGGACATGAAAGCGGGAGGCTGAAGGGTACGGGCTTTGCTGTCGGCCTGCAAGGTGCCTGATTCCGGGGCTGAGCACGAAAGTGTTATTTAGCACCACGGAGTTGTATCTTTGAGCTGTGTTGGTGTACGGCAGTTGTTTTCCCCACTCGCTGTACATTGCAAGATCACTGCCTGGAGACCAGACAGAAATTTCCTGCCCCTTCCCTTGGCGCGGGAAGCCATTTATGTCAGAACAGCTGAGAGGTTGGATGTTCACCTCCTTCCCCAGACTTAGCTCCCCTGTACGTCATTCCAGACCAGACCCTCACAGCAGCTCAGCGGGTGGCTTTCCACAACGTGCGTCTCCTCTCATTCTGCTCAGACACGCTTTTTAACCCAGCAGTCACATCACCTTTCCTTGCTGCTCAGAAAAGGTTTCATGCTGCTTTTCCACTCAGGCCAAACTAATTCAAATGAGAATAATTTCTGCTGCCTGGGGCAGTCATCTTCCAAGAGGTCTGAGCTTGACATGAGCCCAGCAGGCTAGGGGTGCTGCCATATTCATTTGGAAGGAATAAATGGGACCAAAGAGTCAAAGGTGTTAACGTGTTTCTGAAACTGTCCAACATAAAACTGTTAAACAACGTTTGGTAAACGGAGACCTCAGATTGTGCAGGGCTATGGCAAATGCACCAGAAAACATCCTTTTAACCCATTATTAAAGACACAGAAAGGAAGGAAAAACAGTTAAAGCATTTGAAATGTAAACTAGGCTTTCATTCGAACAAATTCCTTGTCCGCTTTCCCTGTAGCCGGAGAGTCTTTAATTGGAAAAAAGAGGAAGACAAAAAGACGAACAAGCCCTTGTCTGACGGTCTCTTAGACGGTGATAAGTGTCCTTTTTGGGGAAAAAAGTTGGTTGAGATGGAGTGGGGTTCTTCTGGGGGCTGTTAGTGTTACAGTACCAAACCTATCCAAGTGGCATTTTCTCACATGAAAGCTCATGCAATAAATACATTTGTTAGTTTTTAAGTGGGGCTATGTCATTATCTTCATTAAAAATAAAATCAGCAATGGGCCTGGCTGCAGAGGGGTTTAATATTTGGGAAGGGAGCAAAGAAGTCCTTAGAGATTCTCTCCTCTCAGACGGACTATCTGTGAAGTGCCCAGCGCAACGGGTCCGGGGTTATGTGAGTATGTCTAACAGCACCTGGACACCTGTGGCTGGTCTATGCATTTTTGGGGCTCAAGCTCTGGGCATGGGCAGCGCGTGACTCCTGCATTTGGGCACAAGCACCAAAATCTCCCTTGAAGGGTAGGGCACCAGATCATGACCTCAACCCCTGCCTCACTTCAGCCTCCTCCCCTGAGGATCCCCGCCCACTGCTCACCTATGTTCCCTCTAAGCTGTGCACGTGTGCACACACACATAGGTTGTGAAACCAGCGCACACAACCAAACAAAGCATGCACAAAAAAATTCAACGGTGCTAATATGTTTCAATTGCTACTCCTAAATGGGAGATGGATTACAGCCTGATTCACCAGATGTTGCCACATAATTAAACACAGACATTATTTGCATCATACACACTTGCTTCGTTGCGCTCACAAGTTTGACCACACTCACTGGTGTGTGCACAAATTTGGGCGCTGGTTCTGAAAATTTGCAGAAAAGAAATTTTTTGTGCACACAGCCTACAAAAAATTAGAGGGAACGTCGCTGCTCATACCTCCCCATTCCATTCTGAACGGGAGAGCAGGGTGAGGGCAAAGAGGCGGGAGCAGTGGGCAGGGGAGCCTCGGGAAGGGAAGGAAAGGAGCAAGAAGGAAGGAGGTGGAGTGGGGAAGAGGAGAAGAGGGCTCAGGGAGAACGTGGAGTGGAGGAGGGAAGAGGCGGAGTGACGGCAGGGCCTTGGGGATGAGGCGGAGCAGGGCCTGGAAGAGAAGTAGCATGAGCAAGGCCATCGGGGAAGATAAGATATGGGAGCAGGGCCTCAGGATGGAGGCCTGATGGGGCGATGCCCTGGTCACCCTTTTGGCATCGGTGCTCCAAAGGCAGCTATTTGGCACGCCTGCAAAGGGAGGTGCTCCACATCGTGTTTGGGGAGGTTTAGCCTTCCCTCGGCTCTTATATCTGCCCCCACGACTGTGGGGTTGTTTCACTGTGATGTAGATGTCTGGGCTCAGGCTCCAGGATGTAGGAGGAGCTGAACATCTGCACAGCTGTAAAACAGATCCACAGCCCAAACCCTGTCAGCTGACACAAGCCAACCGTGGGTTATCCTTTGCTGTGTAAATGTACCCGGCGTGCTCACATACTGCAAATAACAGGAACATTTACATTTCCAGGGGAGCAGAGAGATATTTAAAACTGTTATGATTGCAAATGAAGCCCCGGGGGCCTTTTGCCAACTTTCTCAAGCAGGAGGTGTGGTTCATAACAGTCTGCAACATCTGCCGGTGCCACAGTGGGGGGCTCAGACCTCTGCTGAGTCCCTGCACTACTCTGTGACAGATGAAAATCCCCTGCCTGGGGAGAAGTAACACTGATTCTATGCCAGTTTTGTTCTAAGAAGGTATTTCTACAGCTTCAGCATCCAATAACATTTATTTTCCCCCAGCCTCACCTGAATTTCTTGTCCAAAGTGGTTTCCGATTTTCAAAATTAATCAAACAATTTATTTGCTCACCTTTTTTCCAAAGCTTCATGGGCTTTGTTCTCCTTTGAGCAGGGGTTGGACTCTCCTGAGGTCCCTTCCAACGCTCATCTCCTATAATTCTATGATCCTTCTCAATTGAGTTTCTCGCCTTCATATCACTTCGCCATTTGCGGTTAGAAGAGAAGGTGCTGGCCTAAGCTCCCTTTCTGTCATCCCCATTACACTTTCTCCTCTTCCCTCCACTGTTTTTAATATCTGTGGTTCAAGATACAAGGGCTCTGTCATGGCTGGGCCACTCCAGTTTTACACCACTGAATCCAGAGGGTTGGAACAGATGTGCCCCTGGACATTGCCGCAGATTGGATCCAGTGACTCTTCCTTTTCCTGCTTTCGTATTTTTTCTCCTTGTTCAAGCACAGGGCCCCAAATACAAGTCTGGAGCTTATAGCCCAGTTATTTCTGTAAACTCCACCTTTCCCCAGTGCAAATACCGAGAGATAATTAACTCATTCATTAATAGACAAATGTAGCAGGTTGCAAAGTGGACATCTACTCATGCATAGCACTCCTCTGAGTTGTCCCATAGCCCTGGATTCCCAGATGCACAAGTGTCCTTAGACAGTGACAGCCTTCTTCCTGTGGTGAAATGATTTTAGCCCAACAAAAGTAGCTAAATCAGCCCTTAAGTGCAATGGCTTGGATTTTATGCAGGTTTGCAAGCATCAATTGAAAGGATTTTTTTCCAGCCATTGAGATGATTTATTAAAAATCAATAGTCTGTCCCTCTGCTTGTTCTAATCCATAAACCCTGAGGTTGCCCCTGCCCCACAGCTCCCAAAACTGCAAGCAAACCCTATCCAAGCCAGCTTGCCTGTGCTGGCATCAGAGAGCACATCAACAATGACGTTGCTCACAGTGAAGAAACAGGAAGAAACTCCTGATATTCATCAAATGGCAAAGGAGAGAAGTGCCATTTGCAGGCTTGTGAGAATATCCCAGGATCCAGGCAGCGGCTTGGCCCAGCCTTTTGGAACGGCAGCTTTGAGACTTTTGCTGCTTTTAGTTTTGAAATATGTGTATGGGTCTGTGATGGGGTGAGCTCCTCACACTGGAGTGCTCCCCAACAAAAAGGTGCATCTGGCCCAGATGGCCCCAAACAGCTGATTATGTTGCAAATGAGGCTGCTAATTAGAGAGATGCTCACCAGGTAAAGGAAGGGTTTCTACAAAGGACAGGCAACGGGCGGTAGGTGAGTAAAGAAGGCAGAACTGCACCTTCAGACTGTAAATTCCCCTGGTAGGCCATGTATCTTACCTGTGAACCCAGTTCTGATACTCTAACCCAGTGGTTCTCAACATTTTGCAGGTCGCAACATGCTTGGTGGCATATCGTAACCATAAACCAGCCCATCCAAGGCTGAATCCAGCCATTGCCCTGGATCTCTGCAACACACGTACCACTCTGAGGCAACACGGTAATGTGTCCCAACACAGTGGTTGAGAACCACAACTCTAGCCAACATCGATTCGTTCCTGGCTCCAGGATGTGACTTCTGACCTCAGTGGGGCAGCCCCTAAAGCCATGGTTCCCAGCCTTTTCAGTAACACGGTGCACTTCAATGAGACAAAAAATTCCACTGCACGCCTACTTTCTTCAGCTGAATTGATTGCTCATAAACATCACCATTATTCACATTCACGACGGTTATGGTCTCACTAGAGAGGTTTGCAACATAGTGCATACATCAGGCTAAAGAAGGATCAAATGAATTAATGTTTCAAATCCACCAGAAAAAAATTACACGTCATCTCAATTTTGCCCTCTGGCCACCTGCGTTTAGAACGTTCACGTTTTAGAATCGAAAGACCGATACCTCGCTTTTCTTTTGATGATTAATTTTCATGAGTTTTATGAGCTGTCATTTTTGTTGGCTAGAATATTGTTTCAGATGAAACAATGCTTGTTTTGCATTGATTTTCATTGCATTTGTACAAAATTGCACGGCACACTTGGACAGTTCTCATGGCATATCAGTGTGCTGCGACACACCAGTTGAAAACCACGGCCCTGCTCGGCCTGAGCAAGGAGCTCAGAATCTGGCCCTGTGCAAGACATCAGTGCTATTCCCATGTTTATAACCAGCACTGTGCAAATAACTGTTTCTCCTTCAGATCACACTCTGCCATAAACTGGGCAGGCACAACCGTGTGCTTCCCGACGAGGTACCCAGAAGCCAGATTGTTCTACTTAGAAAAAAGTAAAGACTAGCAGGAGCTTATTCAGGGGAAACAGCACTGTGCTACGTTTATTGTAAGGTAGCAAAAAGCAGTCACATTCACGCATTCATACCAAAGAAGTTGTGCACGCTGGTGTGATATAATTACCAGCACTTTTGTGCATTGCTTGAGCCAGCCAACTAGACTGGGCAGGAGGAGGGAGCCAGGCCTGTCAGTCACAAATCCGATGCTCCAAGATGACGAGTGCAGAATGAAACCCAAAATTTCTATGTTCTTATTGGCCTTGCTGTGTCATGCTGTTTCCAGGTTCAGTATGGTTGTTAATAGCCAGCTAATTGGAAGCATGACTATTCTCTTATTGCTGTAGTTAGTCTGTTCCCAGTCAGTGTCTTTACTCACTTTTCTGTTGTTAGAGAAGTTTAGGCTGAGGATTTTATGCCCTGCTCATACATTCCTTGCTCCCACACACCAAGAGAATGCATCAAGATATTCTTAGATTCCATTGTACAAGTTTCAGGAAAAAGTTTACTTCAAGAGACGAACAAGATGGCGTTCACTTATGTCACTTTTAACAGTGTTATACCATCATCATTACAGTAAAGGATACATTTATCCCTACCTCTGTATCATTCACACGATAAAACAAGGAGTCTGCATCTAATTCGTTCACACAGCTTCTGAGGACGGCTCACAAGACGTCCCCAGAGCACATCTAGAGCATTCAGGACCGGCTGGGTGTGTGCATGTGTGTGTGAGTCTGCATTAAAAATAAGTTTTTTCCCATCTCTATCTGCCCACACCGTCTTTAATACTGAGCTTTTTCAGTAATGGATTTATTTATATGTATTCTCAGACACATTTGCTTTAGATCGAGGCTTCAAAGAGAGATTTTAGAGTTAGAATTCACATGCAAATTTGATGCCATCAGCGTGACTCTCAGCGAAAATATGAACTGGGTCTCCCATTACAAACATGAAACTTTAAATGGACCACAGAACTCCTCCTTTGTTTTTCATTACTAACACCGCCTGACAAAATGGGGTTTTCTCCCACAAAAGTTCATGCAATAAATGCCACAGGACTCCTTAGTGATTCTCACCTCTCTCAACCGCCCTATTTTCTGATATGTTGTATTTGAATCTATATGACTTGTTCGATTTGCTGAAGTAAGCTGACTCGATGCAGTGAAATGTAATCACAGGATTTATCTTTCAATCCCAGACTGTAAGGTTTTTTTCAATGCGAGTTTTCTCCACTCTGGCATCTGATGAAGTGGGACTTTGCCCATGAAAGCTCATGCAAAAAATAAATTGGTTAGTCCTTGAAGACTTCTCTTTTGTTTTGCTGAACCAGACTAAGAAGATCAACGAGATTCCTGTAGCACCTTATAGACTAATAGATTTCTTCAGGCATAAGTTTTTGTGATCTCCGAGTCACTTTGTGAGATGCAATCATGCATCTGATGAAGTGGGTTGGAGCCCACGAAAGCTTATGCCTGAAGAAATCTGTCCGTCTTTAATTGTGCCACAGGACTCTCCTTTTGGCTGTACAGAGACTAACGCGGCTACCCCTCTAGACTAACAAGGCCACCCCTTTTGACACCCTCCTCCCCCAGATCTGCTTTCCTTGTCTCTGCATCACGCCTGGCCTCCACTAGCCTAGGAAAGGGGAAAATTATCGGAGATCTCAAAGATTTTTCTTTTCGTCTGTGCTAACTGGGCAGTGGAGTGAGAGGAGATGGCAGATATCAGTCCTGGGCTTTTAGCGAAGGAAATTATCATACAAACACAAGGTCAATTAATTCTAAAATGATCATTTGGCACTAAGCAGCCTACACACAGTCATGGGCCCTGTTCATAGCTGTGCTTCCCCCCCTTGCCTCATCCCTTCCTAATGACTTCTTTATGATGATGGCTCCATAAAGGATGGTTACTCACTCAGGTGCGCCTGTGACTAAATTAAAAGAGGGGATCATTAAACGGAGAGGTGCAGAGACCTAGCAGGGCCATCAGGATTTGCATGAGTGCCAATTAATCGAGGATGTGCATGATTATCGGAGAGAACAAACATGGCTGATCCTTTTAAAGATGCCATGGGACATGCTTCTGTCTTAGCTCCCTTGTGACATATTACACAGCTTGTGTTTTCTAGTGCCAACAAAAAGGACTGAAACGTCACTCTAGGCCTGGATGTAAGTAGAGGCTGTTGACGGGAGCTGAGAAAATAATTTATTATGCAGTTTGGGGTGGAACAAAGGAAACTGAGGAAAACTCTGGTTTCAATTTGAACTGAAACTAAAATTTATTAGTCCATAAACATGCCATCAGACGGACCTAGCTGGAACACTAACATGCCTTCCCCATTGGTAAAAAAAATCATTTAGGAAATGCCACTTTTACTCCTTGCCTCGGCTGAAGAGTAAAGGTGATATTTCTGTCAAGGTCCCCGATGCAATGGAGTGCAAAGAAGGGTGGCAAGCCTACGCTGCTTGCACTGTGATTTCGCTGAACCCAGATGGTTCGAACCAAACATTTCAGGCTCACTGAAGTGGTGTTTGGTGGAAAATTTCCAGGCGTTTCTGCTGCTGCCCGTGGACCCTATGTTGTGAGCCTGGTGGCTGGGAAGGGCTTGCTTGACTTTGGTGGGTGGTCCTGGCCAGAGTCGTAACACTCTGCTTTGGCGCCCAGGGTGCGTTCTGATCGTAACGTGCCCCTTGCAATTAGCAGCGCTTGGGGCCGGCGGTGTGAAAAGCTCCCTTTAATAGAGCAGCTCTACTGAGCTGGGGCGAAGCCCCGTTTGCCCTGCCGTAGTGACAGCCCTGGTCCTGGGGCCCTAAAGCCAGTTGTGTGCATTCAGCAACGCGATCATGGGAAGCTTAATGTGAAAGCCCCAGGCTGCGTTAGTGAATGCCAGGCAATCTCCTGGACACAATCAAGGCGATGCCTGGAAGAGCCTGTGACTAGGTAATCAGCATGAATAGGAGGGTCCCACCGGGCAGAGACTGGGAGCAGCCCACCACAAGGTCTGCAAAAGGCCTCGCTGGCTCTCAGCCATCGATCGGCCAGTATTAGTTGCCTGCCTTTGGAGCCAATGGAGCTGGCGTCCAGTCCATCAGTTCTGAGCTGCCCCTGGGGCCGCGAGGGTAATGCAAACCCTGCGGTCGCCCCATCACACAATCCATGGACCTACGGAAGTCAACGGCTAAGGTCCCCTGGACTCCGCAGGGAGCAAGCTTCAATCAGTCAGAAAAGCACTGCCACAGGCCTCTCCTGAACTGAAAACTGCAGTGCCTGCATGCACGCTGGTGTCCGTCACATCCTGCCCAGGCACTGGCAATCTGCCGCGGCTCTTTCCCTACCCGCCTCAGAGCGGTGTGGTGAAATTTTCCTGCCGACCCAGCCTCCCATGGGCAACCCTCTGCCCTGTGTTCAGCGATAGCTCTTTATTTCCTCATCTGTGCTATTTATGTCCAACCTGGGCCAGCCGGACAACGTGTAGGCTGATGTGCAGAAAACTGATGGAAGACTTCGGTGTCCTTCAGGGACCCTTGGTATATGGGGCTGGAGAGCAGTTTATTAGCAAGCCACTGATTTCCTCAGGGATCCACTGGGCTCAGCTACGGGCTCACCGGTTTCCGAGAGAATTAATGGTCTCTTCCTTGTGCTGCCTGGGTGAGGAATTTGCTTTGCTAACAGTTTTCTCACCCTGACGTGACAGATGCCTGATATCTTTGCCTGCCTTTAAATAAGGCACATGGCCACATGAATCTAGCCAGATCCCTTCTATTCCTGCCAGCGAGGGAGTGTATCATGAAGATGGCACTTTTAGGACAGCAGTTGTTTCCCCTCTATACCAAAGTAGCAGGTAAAATTGCATCCTCCCATTCCACTTCCCATTGTACAGCTCCCTGGTGGGTCAGAGCATACCCAATGAAACAGGAGCCCTGCACATTAGTGGCACGCTAGATCCTGGCCCACTGACCTGAAGAGAAGATGGGGCAGAGAAGTGGTGCGTGGCTGGGCGCCTCACGGTGAACAGGGAGAATAGCGTAAAAGGAGGGCATGAAGCATGGCTGACGTTGGCTCTGAGGTCGGTGCTCACGGTTGTGAACCCATCCATTGTGGCACAAATCATCACCACAGTGCTGTCGGGAGGGGGGTCTTGGAAGGGTCCCACTGAATTTCAGACAACGCCCGTTGCTCCCAGAAGCCACCACTCATCATAAAGACAGCGGAGGGGAGCAGAATTCAATAGGCTCCTCTATAAAAAGCCTTTTCTCTCCATGGTTATATTTGGAAGCCCAGAGCCTTGCTGCCCTAGCACGCTTTTGCTGCTTGAGCAAGAGTTTCTGCTTTGTAGGCTTCAATTTCTGCTCTAAGTGCTCATCGTGCTCTTAGCAATGGGGCTGTAAAGGCTCTTCCATAATCTGATCTCTGGATATTTTGACTTCTGTTCCTTTCTGCCTTCTCTTTTTCTTATGAAGCGTGGGTGGCTCAGAGCTTCTCTGAATGGAACAAGTACTACACGCCATAGTCAAAGCTACTTTGTTCCATTTCTTCCCCTCTTATCCACAATGAAATGAAACCTCTTGGGTTTTTTATAGCAATCTGGCCCGCGTCTTGCTGTTCTGCCTGGGGACACTCTGTGCCATCCAGCCCTTTCTGCACAGCTGGGAGACGGTAATGCAGAAAAATGGCTGGTATCTGCTGGTGTGAAGAGAAAGAGGAGCCGGGCCTGGATGGGTGCTCCCATGCCCAGTCCTTGTAGGAAGATGGACTGTAAGGTCAGAAGGGACCAATGTAATCATCCAGTCCAGAGATCAGCAACCCCTGGGACGTGTGCCAAATCTAGCACGTGGGCGAATGCACAGTTGCATGCAAGGCTCCCAGCCCTGCGACTGCTCCTCCTGCTGTCCCTGACGTGTGGCTCCTGTCCCCGCTCCCCAGCTGGGGCAGGGGAGAGCAGGATCAGCAGGGAAAAAGAGCACACGGCTCCTGTTCCTTGCACCTTTCTGGCCCCATCCATGGCACCTGCTGAGGCCTCTGGGGGGAGTAGCTGGCACGGGGGCCGGCAAACGTTGCCGGCCCCTGATCTAGTCTGACCTCCTGCACAATGCAGGCCACAAAACCTCACCCACCCACTCCCGTAATAAACCTCTAACCTCATATCACTGTATAAAAGTAGGTTCCGGTCTAGACTGAGCCATTGCCTTGCACTGGGCTGTCCCTATAGGCCAAATTCATGCATGCTTAGCTCCATTGAAGTGTGCAACCACAGCACTTGCACTACAGTGGAGCTGGCTCCGTAAGGCTAGGCCTCAAGCCTGCAGAATAATCAGAATAATAATCGAATGATTTGCATTGATAGAGTGCCTTTCATGTGCGGATATCAAAGCACTTTACAAACATGATGGAATTCATCTGGGGATTTTTGCTGATGGCAAACAAGAAAAAAACCCATCTTTCCTTCCATTTGCTCTCCACCTGCCTCCCCGGAGACCCCAGTTCTGTGCCTGAACAAGAGTTGAACTGGATATTATGATGTTGGAAGCTGGAATTACAGGGCCCGGTGAGACACAGAGGGTCAGGAGCTCTCCTCTCTTCCTCTAGTGTAAACTGGGCATTGCCTCACCGCAGGGCCGGCGCAACGCGGTAAGCCCGGTAAGCATTGCAGGGGGGCGCCAACATTTAAGGGGTGCCAAAATGGGGGGCACATCATCTGATGTCACTTGTCTGCACCGGCGTCTGCTAGAAACGCTAGTGCCCTTCCTCCCTCACCGTTCTCACTCTGGATTCGCCAGGTGTTCGGGAACTGAGCTCAGAGTCACCCTGCCCTGTTTCTCTAGCCTCAACCACAATAGATATCAATAATAGCTTCCCAGGGACCCAGTCATGGAAGTCGCAGTGTGTTAACCCACAATCTTTCCACAGGAGCAAACCCCCTCTTATATCAGTATATAAAGAGGTTTTCTTTTTCTTAAGTGGATTGGGATCAGGTTTAAATGAAGCCACAGTAAGCCGCCCTTCTTCTGAAATCCATATCCACCATGGGGTTTACACTGGTTTAACTATAGCAATTTAAAAGCTGAATTGAGTTAGTTAAACCTGAGCAACTTTCCCTGCAGAAGAAGCCTCGGTTAATCGGTATTAAGTAAGTTCTCTCAGTGAAGTTAAAACTAATCCAGAATGTATGGGAGAATCTCAGGCTTACAAATTGGCCCCGTCCCAATCCAGAAAAAAGTTTTGTTTACTACTTTGAAAAAGGTTTTGTGGGATGAAAAGAGGTTTGGACACAATCTTGCTGAACTATTTGCATTGTGTAAACCCCTCGCACAGCCACAGTTCCTCCTTCTATCCTCTCCCTGCTTCCCCCTTCAGGCACCCAGCCATATGCCATATCTTCCCCATCCACTTTGCAAATCCTACTTAGTCATCCTGTGATTTCTGGTGCCCCCTCACGTTATCTCAATATATTATGAGGCATCCAAAATCCTGGCACATTCTCAATGCTTGTTATCTCAATATATTATGGGGCATCCAAAATCCTGGCACATTCCAGGTTACATGGGACTGGGACAATGCCGTGGGGGCTTAAATAAACTAATCCTCAATTTGGCTGGGAAACTGGCCAGGTACAAACAGGACCCTACAACGTTCAGCTAAGACTGTTCAGTCTCTAACCTTGCCATTGGGTTTACACTGGGGGCTGCATCCTGCCTTGAATTTCATCCATTTCTGGGGTTTGCCAGTCTCTCTACTCCAGTAGTCCACCATCTCAGGCTGCTTGTCTCGATAGCCCACAAACACTCTTCCCGGGGAGGAAGTGGCTACAGACTCCCTGTCTGGTGCCTCCTTCCTGCTATCAGCAAATTGGTTTTGTAGAAGCCCCACTTGTTCTCACATTTTGAGTTTCCCCCTATTAGAACTTCCCTCGCCACCTTTAGTTTAGTAGATTAATTGTCCCATTTGGCCTCCATTAACCCCGACAGGGGAGTGTCTGCATGGGGAGGGGGCATCGATGTACCTGTTTCTATAGCTTGATTTGAGCTCTTTTTGCTCTTAGTGCAGCAAAACACTTGGATATGACCTTTATGATCACAGCTTCTGCAATAAGTACCTTCAAATCATCAGGCAGAAGGAGCAGGGAACTCTTTTCCACAATAACATGTGTCTGTTTGCTAATCAGTTCAGCTGGGAAGCTGGTGAAGAGCAAACCCGGTGGCCCAGCAGAGGAAGGTTGGCCCCAAAGTTCCTGCAGATGAAGGGAGAAGGGCATCAGTGGTGGGGATGTGGCAAAGGGAGGAGAGGACAGGATGTGTGCTGGGGTGGCATGAGGTGGACAACGAACCAGCTGGCTAATTAGACTGAGACCAGAGATGAGTCCAAACTAAAGTCTAGGAACCTAGCACACCCAAACGTTGAGGGTTTGTGAATGCCGGCTGGAACTGTATAGCTGTCCAAATCTCTCATTTCCTAGACACTGGTAAGCCCCAGCTCACATGGGATCGTCTTCATTCTCTGGGCCTCTTGGTGTCCCTTCTCATAACTCATCCTCTGGTATAAATCTTTATTTCGCTATTCAACCGGGGCTAGAACCACCAGACCAGCTTGGTGGTCACACGTCCCTGATAATAGTGATACACTACATGCCCATTTCTCCAAATGGCTGGGGACATCTGAAACTTTTGGTGACTGGGCATCGGAAAATGGAAGCATTGTTTTCAGTCAAGGGGCTATATGAGGGACAGATGTACTGTGGGGCTGGATAACTAGGATTTTCAGATATTGGGAATTTGGATAACTGGATTTATATTGGACTTCATCTCATTTCTTAGACATTGAAGACTAACAGCATCTAATTACTTTAATAACCCCCTGAAAACACCACTAGCACCAGTAGGCAACTAACAACAGGTGGAGAGGGAGCGAAAACGATTCATGGTCTCTCATGTCCCAACGAATAGGGTTGGAGATGTACACAGAGGAGCCCCTGACTCCCGCCGCTCTCAGTGATAGAAGCAGTTCTGATGAACCCCTTCAGTCCCCTGCTATCTCCTGGACAAAAAATAGTACTGAGTTTGAGGAGAGGCGGAGCTAGGGCCTCAGCAATTTCGGGTAGAAGACAGTACAGGGGTGTTGTGACCGTCCCCAGTCTCTGAGCTGGTTAGAAACCTTCTGACTAAAGAAATTTTTACTGGACTGTGCCAGCATAGGGCAATCGAATCATTCTGCAGAGACCTTCTCATTTCACTGAAGTTCTGGTGCACTTTAGCAGGCAGGTTTCCAAAACTGGAAACCTTGGAAAGTGGCCGTCAGAAACCCATTGCGGCTCTGCCAGCTTGCTTGCCCATTGCCAGGGCAGTATTTCCAAGGGGCTGATTAAACGTTAGTCAGGAACCATTTCTCAGATGCAGAGTGAAATTTCTGGTCAAACCTAGAGAGTGCTCCCTGCTCCTCTGCTAACATGGTGCTCACGACACTTGTTCGCCTGGAGGAGGGAGATGCAGGTTCTGCAACAGTGGAGATCTGCGCCTAGTTTTCCCATGTGCGTGGTGAGTGAGTGCCCTCGTCACCAGGCCATTGGCTTCTCAAGTGAGGGTGGGGTTTCTCTCCATTTCTCCTGTTGAAGCTGTCCTGTTTTGTCTAATTAATTAACTAGTCACCAGAACATGACCCCACGTCTCTCAAATCAGTGCCCTAACCACCGAGCGGTGGCACCAGGCTGTTGAAAATGTATGTATTTACCCAGAATGGAATGACTCTAACAGGAGGGGCTGACAGCAAGACGAGAGCTTCCAGGGTGAGAAGGATCCATCAAGTTCCAAAGATTTTCCTGTCACCGGGACGCGTTAATCATTCTCTAAGACTGAGAGCAACACTTTTGCTCTTCCCCTTATACGCTCCCCCTACCTCAAACGGAGTGCAGGGAATGTATGATAAACATAACCTTGGCTCCTCAGCGATGGATGTCAGCAGTTCCTGGGTATTTATCACAGGCTCCATTCACCTTTCTGAAAGCATGCAGATGAATTGAACCGATATAGTCACTCCAAAGGGCACTCAAGGTGGTTTCGAACTTCCCCAAGCCTTGTCTTTGCAGCTTGCTGGTGTTTCTGGCAACGGCCCTCACTCCTGGCCCGAACTTGGCCCCAGGTGACATTCAGAGGTCCAGTCCTGGGATCTGGGGCGCTGAGTCTTTGGCTGACATCGATTTGTGCACAAGGCTGAAACTGCTGAGAAATTTTCCATCTTTTTTGAATTTTTGGCAAAAAATTAGGCAAAACAGAAATGTCGGCAGGAAAATATCCATTCTCACCTCCAGTTCTGGGACTTTGTTTTCTTCCCTTTGCATTTTTTGATACCCTGACCCCAAAGGAATTTTCAGTTGTCGAAAAGGTAATGTTCAACTTTTGCTATTTATTTTTTCATTTTTGGACAAAGCTTGAAATAATTCATGAAAAAAGTTTTGATGGCAACAAATATTTTTCAATTTCATCTGTATGGCCTGTGGAATGTCTCTTTTAGCCAGCTCTTCTTAGGTGCCAAAGAAAATGGCTAAACTTTATTGTATGGTGCACAGGAAACCAGAAAGTCAGTGGCATCACACTCCAAAGGCATGTTTGTTCAGGGCTGGACATATGCTACAATGCTGTTGTGCATTTGGTTTCCAAATAAAGAAGGTGGAGAAGTGGGGAAGGACTTGGAAGATATCTCATGCAACAATCAAAAGCAGCGTTGATTCTAACAAATTTATTTATCATGTGAGCTTTCGTGGGAGAAAATCCCACTTTGTCAGACACTTTGAAGTGGGATTTTCTCCTAAGAAAGCTGACGCGATAAATAAATCTGTTAGTTTTTTAAGTGCCACAGGGCTCCTTCTTTGTTTTGTTGAACTAGATTATCATGGCTACCTCTCTGGAAAGTGTTAATTCTGGGGCTTAGGCACACATGCTAAAACTACTCAGTTGTTTGCCTGTGTTAGGAAGTTTTCCTTCAATGTTTATCCACACAGACAGGTGATGGGCAGCCTTTCAGGAAAGAACAAACAAAGAGAGGGGCTGCGGATAACTCAGTATATAAAGGATGTGTACACAGTCAGCAGAGATATACCAGTCCATGGCTCAGAGATGTTCTTTGCTGCGCGCTGATCTTGCGATGTTCGCACAGAGCTGATGGGAGCCATACCAAGGCCAAGTCTACACAACCTTCACGACAGAGGCACAGGTAAAGCGTGGATAATGCAGGTGCTTCCTGCATCATTGGAAAAGTTTTTGCTCTTGATATAGTTAATCCATTTTGCTGGGAGGTGGTAGCTATGCAGAGGGGAAAATTCTTCTGCCAACCTCCTTATGTTAGTTCAACTTAGCCACAGCCCTGAGGCCAACATAGCTGAGGTTCTCTGAGTTTGCTGCGGTGGCTGTCTCACAGTCTCTGAGATGCTGGGCGAATCGCACACCTCCCCTGCCATGCCTCCTTTCTCTGTGTGGGTTACATGTAGCGCTCGAGTGTGGACATGTCAACATGGATCAGTCATAATCCGCCCTGCTGCCTAGTGTGGGCAGCTAAAACTCCAGTTTTTTCACAGTGCTTCAGTGCTGTATAAAAGAGAATTAGTTTGTAATTGCTCTAAATTAGCCCCTCCTCGGCCTGGAAAGATTGAGAGGCCACAATCACTCTTTCTGCAGTGCTCAAGGGGTTATTTGGCCAGTTGGCACAGATGTGGGAGCTCCTTGTGTGCCATAATGCGGCTAAGCAACTGGTGTCCAGAGAAGGGCAGGGATGCGTAAGAAATCACAGCGGGAACAGCTGATGGGAAATGATCAGTCAAAGGTTTAGTGGCCGGGTGGAAGAGTAGCGAGCACAGCAGCTTTACACCTCTGCAAAGTGGGCTTCACATCCTGGCTGAGCACCAAGTTTGGCAGCTGGCCTGAATTATGGGGCTCATGCAACTGTTACAGAGCTGGGCCCGTTTCTGTCTCTGCCAATCCCTGCAGAAGTTGCTCTGCACCGGCAGCCCCCCGGCAGTATTAAAACGGAGGGGGTCTCAGTTGATCCAACTGCGGGCAAGTTGGCACCTGGAACAGCAGGAGAATGCCGGGGCTTGGGAAAGAGGTTCATTGCCTCTTTCATGGAGCAAATGAGAGCTGGTGGCTAAGGAACAGAGACCAGCCACAAGCCAACAGCTTCCCGAAACGCCAGCGGTTATTTCACTTAGCGTGGGAAAGACAGTGGCTGGGTGATGGTCTCATTTTTGGCTGACAGACACTGTGCCTGGAGAGCATATCACACCATCACTTACAAAGGCGTGTCAGACAGAGCAGAAAAAATAAACTCGCAATTGCAATTCCCTGAGTATTAAATCAATAACTGGGCCTTTATTAGGCTTGGGGAGCTTTGGATAGGGATCAGTGGAAAAGGGGTCCTGGAGAAGTGCACAATGTTACCATATTTAAGGGGATAAAAACTCCCTTTACATCAACAACATAAACTCGGTCCCCTGCCAATCGCACAGCCAGGACAAATCGTCCTGGGAGTCAGAAGAGTCCTTTGTTCAAAACAAATAAATAAACAGAGCCATGGCTTTGAGAAGAAAGGCAAGGTGTGTTCAGAATATATTTGAAAACGTAGGCGCCTGCTAGCGCCACTCCATGGACCCATTCTTTGGATGTCTCTTTTTCTCTCTCTCTCACACACACAGAGGAAAAGGCAAATCAGAAGCAAAGCAGCAAACGGCGGAGAATATCTAGCAATTTGTTCCTTTTCCCATCTACCCACACGTTAATGGGATCAGTTTGACCTGGAACTTTTCAGTTGGCGGCCCAGAAACACGAGACAATTTTTTGGTATTCGAGGGCATTTGCCTAAGGCAGAAATCAGATTGAGTGGGGCAGAAGATGAGGGAGAGCAGTGTGTACAGATTACATCCCAAATGGTTATTAAAATGGTTAGAAGCTCTTAAAGTTGATAAGCTAGGAGGCACAGATGACAGAGATCCCTGACTACTAAATGAAAGAAGGATAGAAATTGGATAATCTGTGCCAGATGCTTGTATTTTTTCCAGGCTTGCTCACTTCAGAAGAAATCCCTGCAGGCTGGAAGGTGGCCAACCTGTATTGCTAAAGGGAACATCTGCAGACATCCCACCAGGACATGGACCTCAGGGCTTCCAAGGTCTTCTTATCACTGTAATGAAATAATTCACAGCTAAGCACGGAGATGGAGGAAGAGGGGAGAGTGGTGCCTGGGTTTCTGCCAGCCCAAAGCTCATAGTAACTTTACTTTGTGTGAGGTTGTGTCAGGAAATAAACCAAATGAAGATACGACCATCAAGCCAATAGATGGACTAGTATGATCAGCATAGCATAAAAGTGCTCTTACTTTAAAGCTATATTTTTCCTAGACTCAAGATCTTAAACACTTCTGCAACAGGCCAATAAGTACCCAAACTTCAGCCTTCAATAATTAGCAAAGTCTGGGTTGGCTTTTGAGTGGCACAATGATGGGGGTTGCTGGAGAGGGGAGAAAGGTGCAGGGAGGGAGCAGCTCTGAATTTTGGCTCATTTCACCTGCAGTTCTTTTTAGTGAACGACGTCAAGTGGCTGGACTAAATAGGTGCTTTGTTTTATAAGCGTAGCTAATGGAAAGGAAGAACAGTTATTCTCCTGACGTTCTCTGCTTTGCTACCAACTTCCTAGTTGACCTGTGGCAAGTGACTTGCTGGACCTTAATGCCGAACCTGTACAATGAGGATAAGAGGTTGCCCTGCCCTACCTTGCAGGAAGGTTGGGAGGTTAAATAAATTATAAATACGCTCAAGATTGTGAGGTGCTCCAGTAATGGGGGCCATCTCAGAACAGTTGATAGATCTGCTCCTTGAGATGAAATAGTCTGTGCTGCTGCTGGATTTTAAATCACAGAAATGCTAGGAGAACGCAGCTGATGCCCCAGAACATGTGCTGCTGTGTAAAATTAGTTAGAGGGGAATGTGTCATGTTATCGGTTACAAATCGTGTTGCTGGCTAACCTTTTCCCAAACCATTGCTTCAAGGACTTTCAAATAACTCTTTGAAGAAGGGTGTGGTGCAGAAATTTTAAGCAGGCATCAGGAAGGGGTTCAATTAAAACAAAAGGACCAAAGGCGAAATTTCCTGCTGTTTGGTGGGACACCATAGTTTTAATAGTTTGCAATGTGCTTCTGTGCAAAGCAGGCCATGCAACGCCCAGGAATCAGTCCCAGCCGATCTCCTCTACAGACAGATCCTCTGCAGCGTGATCTAGATCCACTGAGCACACAGGCCAGCTACCATGTACAAAGACCACCCCAGTGAACACTGACTAGCCCTTTCTCAAGATGCAGCAGAGAACAAGACCCAAATGCAGCATGGAGGATGGATTCTCCTCTGTCTCTAGAACAGGTTGCATGCAGGCCCGGATGACCCTGTTCTATGAAGCTCCCCTTTCTCTGGCTCCAGCATGGACCTGGCATCTGGGGAGCCAGGCAGAGTGCTTTGCTGTGCTCCCTGCGACAACCAGGGGAGGGGAGCACTCAACACCCATCCCTACACACTCTCCATGGCTTGCTCCCATACTAGTTTACACAAGGAGATGTGAGAAGGGTGAAAGCTGGTCTCCACTGATGTCAGTGCAGGTATGTGCCTGCCTCTCAGATCCCTTTGCCACCCCTTGCTTGCAGGACTCCACAGTTTCCACAGCTTTGGGGTTTTATTTTGTGCTCTTTCATTGCTTGGAGAGTGGCATTTAGTCCTGTCCCCCAGCGATGGCCTAGGGGCCACTAGAGGTAAGGCAGGCATTGCTTGCAGTGGGGTCTATGTGTAACCCATGTACCTAAATAGGTGCAATCTCTTTTAGGGACCCTTATGGCTGGGTTGCGTTGCTGGGTGGGTTTTGCAGCCCAGAAGCCAGGAACTTCTGGTGGGGGGGGGGAGGGAAACTCTGAGCAGTCTTCGCTGTGAGTCCTTTTAACAACTGGATCCTGGCTCTCCAGTTGCTTTCATCAGGGGTTTTCTCTGTGAGGCACTGGAGAAGGGCAATTGAATGAATTTGAGCCCACCCTAGCAGGTTACAAATTGGCGCCCGAACAGGGACTTGAGGATTGTTCAGAGTTCCTCCTTGCTTTCTTTTCGAGGTATATTGTAATGTGTAATAATAAGAATTTAGTGTTATAGATGTTGCATTTGTATTTTGTGTTGATATTGTTAGGAGGGCTGTTGGAAGCTTAAGTTGTCTAGTGGACAGAGAAACTGTTGTTGGGTGTTAGACAAATTGGGTGGTTAGCAGATGCTACACCCTGTTACAGAGGTCCAGGAGAAGCCTTTACTTCTGCTGGTATGAGGCTCTCTTTTGTGAGAGAGTGCTGAGATCAGGCAGTGAAACTCTGACTGATGTGAGTTCTTGCCTGATTTAATTTGGGTTTTGGGGCATGATGCTCTATGGAGTGAGATCTTACTTTTAAGATCTGAGAGATGGGTATTTTGAATACCCAGTACAATTCCTGTACCACTTTGGATACAGACAATAGCAACTGAAGGAGACAATCAGTTGTTAAATCAAGCTCTAGACTGGAGCTAGCTATAGAGATCCTTTGTTTGCTGACAAGGATCTGAGTGTTTATGAGGACTGAAGCTGCTCTTTTGCAACTTCTGGAGAACCCACACAATTTGCTGTGGATTATTGTTTCAAGTGTACTGCCAGGGACGGCAGTGATTTAAGCAGGGGAGAATGTAACCCATGTGCCTAAATAGGTGCAATCTCTTTTAGGGACCCTTATGGCTGGGTTGCGTTGCTGGGCGGGTTTTGCAGCCCAGAAGCCAGGAACTTCGGGGGGGGGGGGAGGGAAACTCTGAGCAGTCTTCGCTGTGAGTCCTTTTAACAACTGGATCCTGGCTCTCCAGTTGCTTTCATCAGGGGTTTTCTCTGTGAGGCACTGGAGAGGGGCAATTGAATGAATTTGAGCCCACCCTAGCAGGTTACATATGCAGGGCTCATTCAAGGGGTTGTGGCACCCCAAGCCAAATTTTGATTTGCCACCCCCCCCATCTCATTCACAGAGGTTGAAAACGGTTTTCCAAAGTGCATAAATCTCCAGCATCTGCCTGCAGAGGGATGTAAAGTGCACTCTGCCTACATGACTTAAGCTGCACATTCCTAGCAGCTCAGGCACTGTTAGTCAAAGAGTTGAAGAGGCAGGAGCCAGCCTGATTTTCAGAGGGGGCGAGGCGCCCCTAAGAACTGTCCCCTGAAGCCATGTCTATCTCTTGCCTCACAGCAGAGCTGGCCCTGGGTCTATGTTTTATTAGAAACAAGCTGTAAGCCAGCCTGCAGAGTGGTCCTGCTGCCCTGGCCATGTGCAGAAGGATATTTTTAAGCCAGCTTGTTGCTGCTCCTTTGTCTCACAAAGCAAGACAGAAACTCTCAATTCTGTAACCAGTAAAGAAAGCTTATTGCTAAGTTGCACTCCCACCTCCTTTCCTCATGCACAGTTTGTTCTTTCAACAGCTGGCCCCAGACATCAAAAGCTCCCCTACAGTACTTCCATTTCCCAGGTCCTTTCTGCTGCTTTCCTTTCAGCCCTTTCTACAGCTACAGGCAGTTGCCTCTAATTGTCTAAATAGGGCCTGGTTTTCTCCAGCCAGCTCCAATTTGCCTCCCTAAATGGGAGCTGGTGTGATGGGGGCAGGCTCAGTAATCATTGCTCAGCACCCTGACACAGAGTGCTAGAACAAACTCCCTGCTAAAGATAACAAGTATGAGTTATAGCTAGAGCCCATGGCCATCAAGGGTGCAGCATACAGACACCAAAATGCGTCTTCAAAGGAGCAAGACACACCACAATGAACAGAGAATCCTAGAAAATGAGGGTTGGAAAGGACCTGAGGACATATGTAGTCCAGCCTCCGCTCAAAGCAGGGCCAACCCAACTAAATGTTCCCAGCTGGGGCTTGATGACAGATGGGAACAAATTGGGAGGAAGTGCAAATACCAGGGAGGTCAGCAAGCCAATGTGATGAGACCACTGGAGTTTAGAAACACAGAAAATAAAAAAATAAAATGAGATTCAATTTGTCAGGTGCAAATGGCTGCATCTGGAGCCATCCAAACCCTGGAGGCTTAACTGTGGGGAAAGCCCTGCCTCAAAGCAGGCTCTAAAAACTATTTTATGCAGCAATAGGGTGGCCAACTGGGTTAGCTGCATTGCTTTGATGCCAGATAACCCATATGCATGGGGCCATGAAGTTGGAACCAACAGTTTCTGCCTACGTGGCTCTGATAAAATGCTACCTGGCATACTGTGGCCAGCAGTGGTGTTACTGAGCATGGGGCAAAGGCTGTGAATATTTTGGGGAGTGCTCTGAGCTGTACTTGGGGGCTGGAACTGGTGGGGTCATATCAAATCTTCCACCCTTTTGTGCTCCCAGGCTCTTGGCCCAGGACAGAGCAAGGTAGGAAATGTAAATGCCACCTGTGCAGGGAGGGAGCAGGGTCAGTGTTGCACGGCTCCCCCTTGAGCTCCAGCAATGGTAAATAGTGAGCTGGGCCGGGGGGCCCTCAGGAGCTGGGTCCGGGGAGGTGGGGGGCAGGGGAAGAGGCTTTAGGGCTGGGGGCATGGTGCATGCGGTGGGTGGCAGGGGATGGTGCACAGGGTCAGGGGCTCAGTTTTTGGGGCCTGGAGGGATAGGGGATGGTGCATGGGTCTGGGGGGCCTTGGTATGTGGGGTTGGGGGGTGGATCCTGGAGGTAGTGCACAGAGCCTGTGTGTGGGGGATAGGGGGCAGTGCATGGGAAAGAGGGAAGAGAGCTCGGAGAAGAAGAGAACGGGCAGGGGAAAAGTGCTGGTGATGCAGTGGGGGAAAGATATGGGGAGCCTGTGCTCCAAATCTCCATTCTATAGAGCGGAGCCCTGGTGAGCAATGCTGGCCGCCTCATTACTAGAAAGTTATTGACAAACTGGAGGGAGTTCAAAGAAGAGCAGAAACGGTCAGGTGTCACTGAACCGATGAGAAAAGCTAAACAAGTCCAGCTTGGCTGAGAGAGGGCTGGATGGGGAGCTCGTGATAATAGCTGAAAATATCGACAGAGGCTCAGTCCCAGAGGAAAGGAATTATTTGGACCAAGCAGATGACTTTCCCAAATAATGGGATAACATCACACTAGCAAAAATATGGGCAACATAAAAGGAACGGTTTCCTCCCAAGGAGATCTAGTGTTCAGGCTGAAAAACTGTCTATCATTTCTTTGGGGGAGAAAATAGCCCCATATTTGGGGGTCTCACTGGCGGTGAGATGTATTTGGCTGTGGAACCAGCTCCAAAAGCAAGGGCTGGGAGCCCCATTGCATGGGAGCACTATGCAAATGCACACCAGGGACCAGCTCTGCCCCGGCCTGTAGGCGATAGATTGGCTGCTCTCATGGGGTGTCTGCATTTCTCATTCTTGTGCTGCTGTGAAAAAATCCCCTGGTGTTTTCACATACAGATGTCTCCACCACTGCCTGCCCACCAGGGGATTCATGTGAAGCAGGCAGGCTGCTTTGGTTGGAAATTTATTTTACGAAGAAGCAGCTGAGGTTGTGTCGGTACAAATCTCCACCAAGGCAGGCAATAAAACATCTGGGTTGTCTGCTGAACAACAACAGGAGAACTCCTGGGTCTCCAGGGATCACACAGAGCAGATGTGGCAGGGGGAGAGCAATTTGTAAAGGGGTGAATGCAAAAAGTGGCTGCTCGCTACAGGGGCAGGATCGCATGCAGTGAATTGGGGCCAGGAGCAGGGAACGAGAGCAGCTCATGGGCCCAAAGGAAATGATTTGACTGGGTGAGGGCACTGAGCGGCTCATTTCCAGAAGCGGTGCTTGTGGGGAGCTCTGGACACCTCTCTGGCTGATCGCTATTGCCACGTTCTGCGTCCTAGCTGTCATTCAAATTGAGCATACTGCTTCTAAGGGCTGCGTCGAAGGGGAGCATCAAGGGGTCCTGGTTGGACTCGATGATCTCACAAGGTCCCTTCCAACCCTATGATTTGATTGATTGATTGATTGGTTTAAGATGGGGAGGGGCAGCAGGATGAGTGAGGGCGTCTGTCTACAGGTAGGATGCGCTTGTGCTTACAACACAAGACTGGGTCTGAAGAGAACAGGTCTCCCTTCTGGTCTTTGTCGGAGATTTCCTCAGTGACTTTGGGCAGGTCACGGGATCTCTGTGTGCCTCAGTTCTCCTTCCACACAAGGGGTTGTGCTGGCCCATCTCATGGGGCAAACTGGGCTAGTGGTCTGCAGGCTGCCTGGGGGCAGCAAAACGTGGGTTCGGTCCCTGCTCTGCTACTGACTGCTTGGTGTGACCTTGGGCTAGTCACCTAGCTCCTCTGCGTAAGAGGGAAATGGCTACGCTCTGCTGCACAGGGGCTGGGATGGTAAATGAAGCACAGTGTAAGGTGTCCAGGGCCCACAGAGGGATTGCATGACATGTGCAGATGCCCTCGTGAGAAGCCTGCAGAAGCAAACAGACAGGTGTTGGGGGAACGGCCCGCCTACCTAGATCTCCTCTGCCCCTTCCCTTGCACTGGTCCACCGGGGCTGGGGAAGGCTTTATCGAGTCACGCAGGGTTTCACCCCTCTGGGACAAAAACTCTGTGATCTAATATAATAGCAGCATGAATAATTTATCTGTGTTTGGGCAAAGATTGATTCCACCATAAAAATCTGTCACGCTGTGTTTATAAATATCAGCATCTGGTGGGAAGCGGCTATGTCTCTTCTCTCACAAACACGATAAATAAAGCTTCTCCTTAGTTGGTCTCTCTCCTTCTCGCCATGCTGGTGGGGTTTCCCTCCCTTGAGAGCCGTGCCATAGATGCTTCTTACCTTCTTTCTTTCCCTTCCCCTTAGCACTGAGCTGGCTTTTCTTTAGGGTCATTTTGCCATAGGCGCGAATCATCTGTAGCAGGCTAGTTGGGGGCACTTCTGGCTAATAATTAATGCTGGGTGGGAGACAGAATTTTTGGTGTGGGGAAAAATTGAATATTGCAGGAAAAATTCTCATTTGGAAATGGAGAAAAAGCAAAAAATAAAAGAACTGAGATTGCGTGCGAGATGAATTAAAAAATACTCCCAAAACACACACACCTCCGTTTGGGTTGATGGAAACGTTTTGTTTCCCTTTTGACTTTCTTTTACCTAATGAGATTTTTAAAAAATTGAAAGAAAACGTGGTTGGGAAACAGCAAATCAAAATATTTCGTTCCGAAAAGATCAAGACACATTTTTCCCACTTGTTCTTTAGAGATGAAATGTCATCCAAATCAACGCATTTCCCCCAAACATTGTGCGTGCGACAAGCTGGTGTTTTCCAGTGAAAGGATGTTCTGTTAGCAAATTTTCCACCAGCTCCACCTCTTTCTAATATTGCCTTTGATAAAACCATCCCTTTAGGTTTAGGGTATCCCTGTCTCTAAGAGGAGGGAGGCTAGGACTTGGCAAACGTATTTGGATTCAACAGAAGCTGAAGTTCCCATGCTCAAAATCCAGATCAAAGCTTTGCAGAGGGTCAAAAATTTTGGTTACTTTCCACCCACTCTGTAATTTCCGCTCAGCTTTCTGCCCTTCCTGGAATAAGTCATAGCCTGAGTGAAGACGCTAGGGTGCTGAGTAAATCCCACTGTCCCAAGTAGCTCTCCTTCGTACTAATGGAAGTATCTACATTTGTATCTCCAGTCAAGTGTTGGCCAAACCTCTGTTCGAGTCAGCCTGAATTTCCGGGGGGCTGGGCACCCCAAGAACTGCCCCTGAAGCCATGTCTCTCTTGCCTTACAGCACAGCTGGCCCTGAGCTCACCAGGGAAGCCAGTCTTCTAATTTTTTGAGGTGGCTTAAATGGCACCAAGGGAAGGGGGGAAATTCTGCTTGATAACGTCATGGTAAGAATCAAAGTGAAAGATACGTGCCAGGTTTTATTCATTCTCCTAACTTACTCTGGGGCAAGGAGGTGGGCAGGGAGCAAGGGGAGAGCCGGTTGTTTTAATGGCCAAATGCACCAGGCAGAAGAGGAGGAAAAGCGCATGCCGGTTTTGGACGTGGCTTTTCGCTACTTGCTGCGGGGATCGGTCGGCATTCTCTCGCTCTATTAAATAAAGTGCTCTGCGCCCCAGAACTCCACGCATTAGGGCCGATGTACCTTGCCGTGTTAGTGCTGGGCGTCCTGCGATGAGGCGCTAAAAGCAAATGCCTGTACGTTAATGTGAGGAGCTGTGGGCAGTGAGCGTGTGGCCTTGAACTCGTGTAATACGCAGAGCTGGATAGGGAGTCAAAGTCATTGGAAACTGGCATGACCCCACCTTTGCAGAGGACCTAGGGCGGCACCTCTGCTTTTATTCCTTTGGGAACGAGGGGGTGTGTCATAGATGCTGCTGAGACGCTGTGCTTGCCTAAGGGGGCACACAAGCGTGTAAAGCAGCTGGAGGAAATACAATTTTTTGGACACAGACCTCCTGATCTCACTTTCTATAGCACGTTGATGTCCACTCCCTGCTGCTCATATGCACGGTTCCTCTAGGCTGAGGGGGGGTCTGCATCACAACAGCAGCCCCTGGATCCACCTTCTCGAGAGTCATCGGCTGCATAACTGTATAGCTGTTTTCAGGGCACAACCAACTCAAAGGCAGTTGCCAATCATTTTTTTTCCTCCCGAACTGCTTTTCACTCTGCATCTGCTAGGGGATAGCATTGGACGGGGGTCGAAATGTTTTGTTCAAAAGAGGGTTGGGTTTTTTTTGGTGGAAAATGGCTTATATGTCAAGTTGGGAGTTTCTGTAGGAAATTTTGGATTTTGACAAAAATGATTTTTTTTTGTTTTTCCCCTTCCCCCCCAATAAAAGATCCAACCACTTCAAGAGAATAAGTGACAGAGCCAAATCCTTTTTCATTTTTGCTGATTTTCTTTCTTTCTTTCTTTCTTTCTTTCTTTCTTTCTTTCTTTCTTTCTTTCTTTCTTTCTTTCTTTCTCAGGAACAAGAAATATTTCTGGACCAGTTCTAGCCTGCGTGTCTGACAGGCTGGACTCCTGGGTTCTATGGCCCGACCTTGCCACCTCTCTTTGAACAACCTCATGCAATATACAGACCTACTTTGTGACAGAGAATTGTGGCAGGTGGGCATCAAGTTGCAGGCTGGCTGGAGGGGCTTGCAGGGATGGAGCTGCTGCGTGTGTTAGCCTTTTCCAGCTAAACACCCAGGCTCCACTCCACTCTCCCCAAGGGAAAATCTGCAGAGCGGCTTTCTTGATCCTCCTCCAGTCACCTGCTCTGCCCTCTCCTGCCCTCTGCTTGCTGCCATGAGGGCACTTTGACAGAGCTGAGCTCCTTGCCGTGCAAACGTCAGCCCCATCTGTGTCCCTCCCTGTAGCCGGTCCTTCCTGCCGCACGAAAGGAGCCACTGGTTCTGCAGGCTGAAGCTGGTCATGCCCCACCTCCACCTCCGTTCGGCCTCCTCTGGCACATTCCCTCCTGCTGGGACCATCCGCTCCCATCCCACAGTGAGGCACTCTGGATTATTGGTGGTCACAGGCTGTAAAGAATCCATACTCTGTAGCACGCACCTCAAGATTTCAAAAAGCCTATCTAAGGTGGATAAGGATTACTGTCCCTTCTACAGATGGGGAAACTGAGGCACAGACAGACACGGTGGCTTGCTGAAGGACACACAGTCAAACAGGGCAGAGCTGGGGTAGATCCCAGTCTCCATTTTATAAACTCCTGCAAGCTGCTGGCTTTTGGAAGTGTGACATTAGGGCCTGTGGCCGCACGCCTGCCTGGGTCAGTCACTTGTGGCTGCTCTGGGTCGGGGAAGCCTGCTGTCATTACCCAGAATGCTCTTCTGTGGGATGCTGTCATCATTACCCAGAATGCTCTTTCAGCTCACGCATACCTGGCTGTCCTGGGTTCACTACGAGGCCTGCTTATCTGTATGTGTACATATGTAGAGCCCTGCGCGGATGCAAATAAGTGGATCCGTATCCGACCTGCATCGGCAAGAAATGGTCCGTGGATATCCGTGTTGTATCCACGGATGCAGATATAATGTGGATATCCATGGATATTGGCATATTTGCAGGGCTCTAGCTCTGTGCAGATAAAAATGTGGATCCATATCCGATCTGCATCTGCAAGAAAATGGTCCGTGGATATCCGTCTTGATCCGCGGATGCGGATATAAGGCGGATATTTGCAGATATCTATGGGGTCTATACATATGCACGAGGAACTGAACGTTCTTATTTTGCTACCTAGAAAAGTGGCGGCTTCCTTCATTTTAGCCCCTAGTTCAGCTCCTCTGGAGTGGGCTGATTATTCAGAGGAATAAAAAAAGTAAACAGCAATAAATAAAGAAATAATAAATACACCCAAATATTGATATGGCAACAAATCTTCTGAATATGAACCTCATCCTCCAAGGTCCTCCCTGTGCCACACCCAGAGAAACTCCTCGGCCCTAGTAGGAAAAGAATTTAGACCTTCCTGCTCCAAAAAGCACCATCTGTGCCTCTCAGCAAAAGAAGATTCTCCTCAAATTATCAGCAGTGTTGGCCTTTGACACGCAGTCATGCAGGTCTCAGGCTCCCCAGTAGATGGCAGCCGTGCACATACCCAGCCGGTGTGTGACGTACTCCCCCGAACGGACAAAGCAGGGGGGAAAAGACTGTGGGGATGCAAAGAGCTCCCCTTTGCGCTTAGCACGGCAGACACCTGCTTTGCAAGAAACAGTGACACGGCACCAGCGTCCTTCTTGCGTCCCACAACATTTCATGCCCTTCTACGCCCTTCTCGTCTCTAGCAGGGTTCACGGGAGCCTCAGTTGAGCCGTGCGCATTACCAATCAACCTTTGCGTCTTTAATGAGCAAGCCTACTAGGGAATATATTGATTTGTCTGCAGAATTAGCTCATTTGCAATGCCTCCGCATGGCGCTGATGTGCACAACCCAGGGGCCAGGCTTTTCCTATGGACACCGCAGGCCTGTTACTCCTGTGCCTGACTGGCATATATAAATGCATCGTTATCCCTCAGTGGGACTTGTGTGTGTGTGACATAGGTGTGTGCCTGTAGCTAGCGTTGGGCAGGCATTTTGCAACCAAACATTCTTCCTTCTGAAAATGCTGAGTGGGTGAAATCGACCCGTTCCGTGTGAAAATGTCATTTTCGGCAAAAGCAGAATGCAGGTGGGATGACCCCACCTTGTTACCCACCTCTCTGGTTCCTCGGCAGCCTGCCAGGGAGTCCCAGGAGCATATTTCATTTCAGTGCTTGTGGAACAGAACAGTGAGGAATTTCACATCTGGGGAAACTGCCGAGGCATTGGCTTTTTGTCCTGAGTCAGGGTGAAAATTTGTCCCAACCCTTGACTTGATTCATGGCAGTGAAATTGGGTTTCCCAGCTAGCTGCACACCTGGCCTCGAAAAACGCTGATCCCTGGTGTAAATCAGGGGTGATGCCACTGAAGGGAGGAGGAAAATCAGACTCAGTCTGTATTTATTTATTTAGATTTACATGCAGCGGCTAGAATATAATTCCAGGATTTTCAGTGCGCCAGAATGTGGGATGGGGACAAGGGCAGGGACAGACAGACAGGGGATTTGATTTTCTCCTGGCCAGGGATCTGGGCTGAGCTGCCTGCGGTGGCCCCTGCCTCACCTGGCCCTGTCCCCAGATCTGGGGCTGGGCTGGCAGTGGGGCCCCAAGACTGGATTGGGCCTGGGGCGCTGAATCACACCCTGGGGGCAGGGTCTGGGTCATTTCCTGGGGAAGCGGCAATCCTGGCTAGGAGACTGGGTTCACTGCTGAGGCGGAAAGCTAGGAAACGTGCAGCAGTGAGGGTGTGTGATACTGAGGGGAAACGGAAGGACAGGGCTTTCTGGAACAAAGCTTACTGGAGGGATGGACTCGGGGATTTCTGAGCAAGGCCACGGTGTGCTTAGCTGTGTTCGAAAAAATAGGACTTCATATTGGTGGTTGTACCCCTCTGCCAATTGGTGAGCAGTAGCAATGAGTGTCAGGTCCCATCTGCTTGGGTCCCTCTTGACACATAACTAAATTGGCTGACCACTCCCCCTGAACCCAGAAACATGGGAAAACTAAACATTCCCTGCTGGGGTGCCCATGATAGGTGCCACTTCCCCGCTAACCAGCATGTTGGGGCTGGGTACAGACAGGGGAAAGGGGAGGGAACCCAGTCATGAAGGCAAGAGTGTATCTAACTCCCTTCCCATGGTGAGAATGTCTCTTAGTTGGGCATGGTCTACAAAACAAACTCATGTCTGTATATTGATGTTTCTGAGGAGCATGGAAAATCCTCCTGCCAAGCAATGCAGTTACACTCACTGAATGGCTGGTCTGTGTTAAGACTATCCCTCTCGGGGAGGTGGAGTACCTACACTGGTGGGAGAAGTTCTTCTACACCCACCATCACATCTGGTCTGGATTGGCATCAGTCCGTAGCAGCATCCAAGTATCTCTCTGCAGGCAGTCCCAAAGGGGGTGCTGGCCTGGCCCCACCAGCAGATGCTACCCGTTATGGAGGTGTTGGCTTGGCAGGGCCACACCAAAGCCAACTCAGCTCTGCTGCGATGTTCTGCATCTCTCACCGTGACATCCTCCATCTGAGTCATCTCCCAGTGGAGACCTCACAGGAGGGAAGCCAGGAACATTTAAAACCCTTGAGCAGAATCCTGGTTCCCTTCCAGAGGGTCTGGGCACGGGGCTGATGGCTGTGAGTAAACAAGATTACACGGAGAACATCCTTGACTTACATCACTGATGTCACGTCCTAATAGAAACCTCTCTGTGAGGCCCTGAGAGGCATCTCGCCTAGCGTGCCAAAGAGGTGAACTATCAATCCTGTACTTTGGCAGTGCCAGCAGGGCATTGTGGACCAGAGTTTGGTCCTTCCATCCCCAAGTGCACTTGGCCAACAGAGAAGACATGAGCTCGGGTAATTACTGACTATGTCCCGAGCCACTCTAGCACCAGCCAAAATAGATCAGTTGCAGGTGCAGTTGGCTTTAATTATCAGCGATTCAGCAGAAATCTCTCTTGCTCCTTGGCTTTTCTGGAAGGTCTCAGACATGGTCCACTGCCTGGTGTATGCTGTGGACAAGATGCTGACTTTTTCTCATTTAGAATAACAAAGGGGGGAACTTTTCCAACCCTCATTCTCCGAGGGGAAGATGTTAGAGCTTGGTTCTGGCCTGCAGTAGCCCCCCCTCTGTCTCTTCCAGCAGCCACCACCCTTGGACAGAAGGTCCTCTGGCCACAGGTCTGGTATTCCCACCTGTGAAAGCGGGAGGCACCAAGTGGATTTCTTTCCTCAGCTATTAATCTTCACAGAGTTTAAATTACTTTCTTTGTGCTCAGAAGAGCTTGCTAGGACAGAGATATGGTTAAGGGTGCCGGTAACAAAGTCTCTTCCTTAGTGAAGAGACTCTTGCCTCTAGCCTTGTAGATTACCCTCTTCAGGCTCTTATTATCACCTCGCTCCAGAACCAGCCGTCTTTTAATAAATCCTTGACTGAGCTCCCTGATCATGCATCAGGCAGGAATATGCACTGGATTTTCCACTGCTCCTGCTGCAGATTGTGCACGCTCCAGACTCACAAACACAGTGGGGGTGGGTTCTGGCAACATAAGGACTCACCGTGACCCTTTCGGTCCGACCTCACATTTCACTCCAGACCTGAAGCATCTCAGAAATTTCAGAAAGCCACTTTTTTCTCTCTCCATCTCCCCTGCAGGCCACCCCCAAACTGCCAAAGAATGGCCTGTGAGGCTGCAGCCTCTGGCCTGGTGTTGCAGAGCTGGGAGGCTGGCCAGGAGAACTCCTGGACTGAGGTTTGTCCGTTGAAAGCCCACATTGGTGGTGTGGCTGGGCCAGACCCTGCAGATGAGGTGTGCAAGGAGGACTATGCATCTCACGTGAATCCAATCAGGCGGCACAGGAAACAACTCCCTGACGGCTAAGTCTTGAAAGACTAGACAAGGCACATCACGTGCTGTTCATCATCCTGTTGATAGCAAAGTCAATGCACAATTTCAGTGCCTCCTGCTCAGTTCAGTCCAGCATAGCTTCTCCAGGTGAGAAACAGGGTAGCAGATTTACTTGGGTTGCTCCGAACGTTTCACCCAGGATGGAGGTTTGTGTGCAGCGAGGGCCATGGAGCAACTTCATGCAGGTGGTTAAATACATGGACCTTTATGACCTGAGGCAGGAGTTGCTTTCCATTCCTGGCAGCCTAACAACAACTGGACCACAGACATGCCTGAGTGTTCACCTCGGCTCATTTTCCATGCACACCTGTGCTGAGGTTGGATGTCCAAACCGGTCAGCGGGATGGTCACACAGTGTGTTATGGGCCCTACTACTTTGCAGTTTTGTCCCTTTGTGGTTAGTGAATCATTCCCAACCCAGGCCTGGATTTTTTTGGACAGATCCATCGTTTGGAAGGAATTACTGAAGTGTCAGGATAAAGAATTTCCACCCCAAAGGCTTTTGGAAAACTGCTCCTTGTGACTGGGGCTTGTCTAGGATACCTGGCTCAGTACCTCTTGCGAGCCCATCTTGAGTGATCCATTAAGCTGGGAAAGCCATGTTGTTGGTATAGCTGGAGGAAGCCACAGTGGTGTGACGGGTAATTTGCCAGGTAGGATGGCTCCTGACTCAGCAGCCGTAAGCTTGGGACTGCAGCTTGAGCTGATGAGTGGGCCACGGCCCTGGGAAAACCATTGGGAAGGGTGGTGCTGTCCCATTCTACATCAAGTTCCTTCTGTAAGTGAAGATTATTTGCTGGGGGTCCCAGTCCAATACTTGTGGAGGAGGAGTTTGAACCTTGATTGCAGAAGCAAAGCCAGAAGAGATTTTCTGGCAGGGCCTCTGATTTACTTGGGTGGGCCTGCACCATGTCCTACGACCAGAAGCAGAATGTTCAGAAGCTCTGGATGCTCCAGTTATCTAAGCAACTGGAACATCTGGCAGCTTAGTGATTCCCCACAGGTCACTTTCCAAAACGTTCTGCTTCTGGCCATATGGCTGGGAAGAGGAAGTTCAGATAGCGACCTGCCAAAACGTGCCTGATGCTTTAAACTTAAGTGGGATGTCAGCAGCAGAAGCAATGGATTGAGTGGGCCTGCTTTCAAAATGGGTGGGCCATGGCCCACCCAGGCCCATGCATAGCTACGTCCCCACCCGGTTGGAAGACACCACTGAAATGTCGCAGGAGTGAGCAGAATCAGGTTCAACAAAACAAAGATGGAACAGCATTAGGGGCTCAGCAGTGTTGGCAGTCCTGTGCCATGCCTAGAGGGCTGGAGCATATGAAATAGGACGCAGATATTTGCAGGCAGTGATTGTGGGAACGCTGCTGGAAAGCAGTCTTTAATAAGAATTATACGGACTCCAACTTGTGGCTCTTCTTCAGAGAAATATTTGAATAGTAATAAACAAGTAATTTGCCAACAGCAGGCTTGAAAGCCAGACTCGTAATGCATGGGATACATGGATGTTTGTTTCTAGTGGAAGTTGCAGGTGAAATAGGCTGCGCAGCTCAATAGCTACATGTCACAGTGATAAATTCTCCCAAATATCATACAGTGCAGTTATTGCAGATGATGAAACACACCACCCAGATGCTAATATAGCAGTAGGCCACTGTGGGGTGAGTATGCTCGCTGGCTAATGGCGCATGCCTCAGAAGTCCTCCATCTCTCAGAAAAGAGCAGCGATAGCTAAATACTGCACAGCCTGGCATGACTCCTCGCTGTGAGTGTCGATAGCTCCTTAATGGAACGTGTCTTTCAAAGACACAAAGCTGGTCTATGGGAAATACCCTTCCGCTGTGAACTCTCGGTCCTTCTGCGAAGATAAACACCAACAGTTGCCAGCTCTTGTGATGTCATTCAGATTCTCATGCTATTTGATGTTTTCCTTAATGCTCCTGACTCAGGAGTCTTGGGATTCAGTGAGAAGCCCACCTTCCGTTTGGCTGTGGAGTCCCCCAGAGAGGTTCTCCGTCTTGCGTCCTGCAGGCAATGCGACTAGATGATCCCAGTGGTATTGTTTGACCTTGGACTCCTGTGTCATAGACCCAAAGCGCACCTTGGAGGCATCACTTACATGGCCCAAGAATTGATCAATGCCAGCCCGACACGATACCTGTGAAGTTCACAGCTGTTCTACACCACCACAGATGAAAGTGCAGGCTCCTCATCTCTGTCATGCTTTTGCTGGAATGCCCTGAATCCGGTCTGGGGTGAGCATCTCTCTCCTGCTGTCTCAGTGAAGGAGTAATTGATGCATATCCAATCACGATGAATGCATTTCACAGGGCGTGCTCCATCTGGGACGCTGAATGATGGGGGAAAGTGGGGATGGGGTGGGGGGCAGAATTTGTGTGTTTTGGGGGAGCAGTTCTACTGGTGGGGCCATTTCTGGCCCTGATGTAAGTCCACGTTTGGCAGCAGTAGAGGTTAACATCCTCTCCTGCACTGCTGTGAAATGACGGGGATCTGGTGCTCAGCCTGCTCCTGTCGAAACCTCAATATACATTGTAAGTAGTGGGTGTTTAGCATCCCTATAAAATCACTGGAGGAGAGTATATTGGCTCTTTCTGAAGGCACGCAAATGTCAGCAGGATGTGGGAGGTGAAGGATAACTGGCTGTTATTTGGATTGGGCTGATATTCAGTGAGAGAGGAAACATTTAAACTTGGCCTCAGCGGAGACCTTACTGAGGTCCAGAACCTTAATTTGGTTTGGGGCAGTGGCAATGAAAAAATCCATCTCCATGTGCTCAGGGGCATCCGCTCAGATTTTATGAGTGTATGTGGGAGCCCTTCCGTCTTTGTTACGTCACTGCACATCCTCCCTAACTGGTGTTAGCAAAGTCAAGAACCTGCTGCTGTAACCGTTTGTAGGAAGGGGAGTGTAACTCTCACACTGACATAGACATTTGGGGTGAAACAGGATGCCCGGTTCTTTGGCATGGCAAAAACCAAGCCAAACCACCTGTATGCATTGCAGAGAAGGGGAAAGAAGATGAGCTCAGCACCTGGCTTTAGATATCATGTAAAAGCACAAGTGAGATTAGATTAGATTAGATCCCTTAATGGGTGAAGAAGAAAACAGATTTAATAAATGGATTTCTGGTGGTTTTGTTCTTATCGATAGAGCCCTGCAAATCTGTGGATATCCGCGGATATCTGCATTATATCCGCATGCAAGAGGGATATCCGTGGACCATTTCTTGCGGATGCAGATCAGATACGGATCCACGTATTTGTATCTGTGCAGGGCACTACTTATCGAGCCAGGTCCTCAACTAGTGTCAATGCTTTTTTTTAATGGTACGCAGGGCGGAGTACTGGCATCTTTTTGCTGGCCTTGCTGCCCTTGTTGCCGCATTGGGGGTGTGGGGTCAGCAGGGGAAGGGAGAATACCAGCACTCCCCCCCACCCCCAAAGCACTGCCTAGTGTAAATCAACATAGATCCAATGAAGTAAAATCTGATTTACAATAATTTGGACCTGTCCTATTTTGTTCAAAATGGTTGCCCCATCTTTTAGTCGCAGCAAATCTTAGTTTTCAATGGCTGTAGGAAAAGCAGTAAGAGTCACTTGGTGATTAGCAGATGGGTTTCAATTGCTTCCATTTTCCAATGGAAATTTGCTTAGTTAGCACATTGGTGTCACTTACAGGCGAAATAAATTTATGGAGAAGGAAAATTCTCAGCTCTTTGAATTATAGTTGTAATAATATATCGTAAGCCTGCACTACCAAACAATTGGTTTAGTTGTTTTACATTTTACGGCATAGATGATTTAAATCTCAAGTGGGAAATAAACTATGAAGGTGTGATGTGTATAATGGGGAAAATATGTTAAGACTCTGCATCAGCGGGGAAAGTTGGGGGAAGTTTAACTTATTTATCAGGGATGTTGTTTTAGCTACTTTGCAAAGTGAGGGATATAATTTTACCAATTCAACTGAGTTTAGCTGACAAAAGTGTGTGAAGCAGGAAATGTCCATGGTGTTCATGTTAAATGTTCTCTGGGAGTTTGTGAAATGCATGCCACCTTTTTAAGCTGCCCACATCTTTGGAGGAAATGGTTGCATGAAATGATTCATTCTATTAGTCTAAGATGTGTTGAACATTACTGGAATCAAAACCTTTAAGTGGCACAGGCCAAATTCTACCCTCTCCTGGTGACACCAACAGCAAATGGGTTGGAAAGGCCAAGGCCTGTAACTAGAGACAGTTGGAAAATGAGTGTTTTTCTTGTGGAAAATACTTTAAAAAATGAATAAAAATTGTATTTCAGTAAAAAATTGGAAAAAAAAATAATCACAAAGCCAAAGTATAACAGCTGAAAATCAAAACATTGGTGCCTTAATCTCCCATTCTTCTCTTTAGGCCAGATTCCCTGGTCAGATTACATCTCCCATGATGCACCACAGTATCCCTTTTTGGTGAAGGAAGACACCATATTATGCCGGTCATATGATCATAATGCATCATGGGAGATGAAGTCCTGCTGGGTAGGAGCCCATTGCACAGAAGAATAAGGACATGAAGAAATGAAAATACAATTCCCATAAGGCACTGTGGTGACATATTGGGTTCTGAATATTGTAGTTTTGCAATGTTTAGTTTTTCAATGAAAAACCAATATTACCTTTGGAAAGCAGACTGCCCCCACTCCAAATATTCCATTTAATTAGGCACCAAATTTTTCATCAAAACCAGTTTTGACCTAATTATTTTTGACCAGCCCTTCTTGCAAAGCACACTGTTACATTGCTTCAAACAATGATGCCTTGGTCGCTGTGACTTTTATATGTTCTCTGTTTGTGGAGACAGCAGACATTTGTTCATATCGCATTTTGTTGCAGAGAACATACCCATTGTGTTCTTTCTTAAAACCTGACTTTTATTTCATCGTTGTTTTTCATAATCTAAGAGAACTGTCTTTCATGATGGAAAGTGGCTGTTTTGTTTTTAGTGTATGGAAAGGTAAAACAAAACTTGGAAAGTAATAGCCTATAAATGTACGATCTGTGCATTATGCAGTCTTAGGCACCACTGTGTACGCAGTAATATGGCATTTTAAGGAAAATTCCTTCATTACCTGTGAAAGTAACATTTGGATGGTAGTAAAAGCAAGCGAGGATAGATTATTTGAGAGCGATAAATTAGCTAAACTGTGACACAAAAGAGGCAGCAAAACAAGAAATAATGGGGCGAAAAAACCCATATGCTATAAATGCCAGATCCTGATTGTACTGTAGCTATTAGCACTGGTTGACTTTTAGATGGGTGTAATCATTAGTGTTGAGAAAGGGAATTCCAGCCAGCTCTGTAATTGGTATTTTCTCCACTCTAGCTTCAGCTCAGTGTGACCAGACTCATGCCATTTAATAGTCATATGTTTACAGAGCCTGAAAACTGGTTTGCAAGATTCACTTGACCACGTGTCATCTGTGTGGCTTTCATCCCACCCACAGTTTGTGTCTGCACCATGTGTTAGGAGGCAAACACACACGTGCATTCAGCATAGGATGCGTGGATGCAGTCCACTAGTCACTTGTCACCAGAGAGTCATCCAATGTTTTCCAGTTCAGAATGGCTTAATAAAGAATAGGGCAGGAATGAGTGATTATAAAGCAAGGAGATGGGGACCGAGGAGGGAATCGAATCTGCAGGCTGAAGTCATTTCTTGCTTTTGTCCATTTGGCAGCATCAGAGAGACACTTGCTGTTCCAGGTAGGAGAGGCAGAATGGAAAGGATACAGTCCGGTGCCAGGACTTGATGGATCTGCCAATCATGGACCCATGTAGTGTAATGTTAACTAGTGATGGTCACCTCTCAAAGCAGTTCATAAGTCCCCAAAATTCCAGGGGTAAAACCCATCCCCGGTGCCTGTTGGCACCATAGAGTTGCTCCTGGAATCAGTTTGGCCCTTTCCAGAGCCTTGTGGGTTAGACTGGAAACCCCAGGACCGGCCGCCTCATCGTATTCCTAGCACCAAAAAAAGCTTCACTGGACTTAGAAACATAGAATCGTAGGGTTGGAAGGGACCTCATGAGGTCATCTAGTCCAACCTCCTGCTAAAAGCAGGACCACTCCCGCTAAATCTTCCCAGGTCGTCTAACCGAGCCTTAAATGTTTCCAAAGATGGAGATTGCACCATCTCTCTAGGGAACCCATTCCAGTGCTTTACCACCCTCCTAGTGAGAAAGTTTTTCCTAACATCCAACCTCGACCTCCCCACCTGCAGCTTGAAACCATTGTTCCTTGTTCTGTCCTCTCTTACTACGGAGAACGGCCTCGCTGCCTCCTCTTTGGAGCACCCATTCAAGTAGTTGAAGGTTGCTATCAAATCCCCTCTCGTCTTCTCTTCTGCAGCCTAAATAAGCCTAGCTCCTTCAGTTTCTCCTCGTAAGTCATGTGCCCCAACCCCCTAATCGCTTTCATTGGCCTCCAATGGATTCTTTCTAATTTGACTTGTTCTGGCCGTTTCCTGTGTTGTTTGCTACATGATGCCTTCGGCGCTAAGTGCTGCCAGACTAATGGTGTTCTCTGCACACGGTGGGGGAGACACAAGTAAGTTTTTGCTGACACTACAGCAGGATAGCATGGCTTGCATCTGCCCTCTCCCTCCCTTGCTCCTCTTTGGCCTTTGGATTTATGGGCTGGTTTTCCTGAGTGCTCTCTCAGAACAGTGTAACTTTGCATTGGCAAAGCTAGTTTAATAAATCCAGGGCTCCACCAAGCAGTGTGGATAGCTGGCTGTGTGGGGAATCACATCAGTACTGGCTGTGTGAGAAGCAGACACATTAGCTCCATGAGCACACGGCTCAGCCTCAGCCGTCCCACTCTGCTGCAAATGCATGAAGCCGTATCCTTCAACAGACAGGTTAGAAGTGGGGGGTGAGTCTGCAGCTCTGAGGAGTTCGGAGTGGAAGTGTGTGAGGTCCAGTCCCTGATAAATGCACCTGCCGCCCGTGTCTTCACCGCCACGTACCCACAGCACCTCTCCATGCAGGTGTGACCCCCTTCCAGGGATGGAGCAAACAGCACTGCAAGGAGAAAGGCGACACAAGGGAAACAGGCTCTGTGATGGTGAAAGGAGGACGGACAATGGAACCCAGCGGGGCAGGACAGGAGCTGTTGGGAGAACCAAACCCAGGGCAGAACAGAAGACAGGTGGCGTCAGGATGGGCATGAGAAGAGAGAACAAGACAACCCAGTGCCTGTGTCTCAGGCCATCTTGCAGCCCCACTCGCCTGGCTGATTGCTTTCTCGGGTGGTTGAGCGGAGATCCGAGCTTGAACGGGATGCAACCAGCCAGCCCCCATGGGGTCCAGTCTCCGCCTGCATCCTGTGCTGGACTTGAGCACCCATCCAGCCTACAGCAGAGTGGGGAAAGGGCAGAGAGGTTCTCCAAAAGCATCAGATCCTCGCTGGCCTCAGCCTTCTGTCACCTCCAGTAGGGCAGGCTATGGGATCATTTCTGCGGCCACTACGTTTTTGCAACAATTTCCAAAGGCTGCTCCCCTCCCCACCAGGAGGAGCAGGGAGTGGGGTCGAGACAGCAAATGGCAGTGGAGCATCATTTCGAAGGAGGACGGAAGACCGGCTCTTCCAGCATGGCAGGCTGAATGCTGGTCTGGGCAGCTCAGAGCAGCAGGACACCAGCTCTCTGGCGCAGGCTACTGCAGCTGGTCCCACGTCTCTTCAAGGAGCTGGTGTGCCCAGAATATGCCCAGCCATCAGCCCTGCAGGGCACACAAGCTGCCAGCCACGTGGCAGGGCGATCCCTGTGGGGTCCAGGCAGTGGGCTGGGCGGGCAGATCAGGCAGGCTGTGGGGAGAGCAGAGTCTGGGGAGACCTTCACCAGGACATCTGCTGTTCCCAAATCCCAAGTGAGCCAAATCCTGCACTTACAGCTCCCGTTGACTCCTGTCGGAGCTCCAGCTCTGCACTGCCAGGGATTTGATCGGTGTTCACCTCTTCGCTACGCCTTTATCCCCCAGAGAGAAGGGCCTGCAATGGCCTCACGTCATACCGGTCTTATCAGGCTAATGGCAGAAGGAGCCATTAATGGGGAAGGATGAACAGACTCAAGTAAAACAAGGGTGATGAGTGGAGATCTCTGATCTTCTTGAGTTCCTCCAGAAGTTGTGAGCTGGAGACAGGATGCCCTGATGCATTCCCCTGCCTGCATTACACAGGACGTCAGGCTAGCTGGCCTTCTGACCTTCATGGGTATCTGCTGCCCCAAATCTGGGGTAGTACATTGTGCAGGCTGACTGTCAGTGCACTGACACATAAACCAAGGGGAGCAATGAGTTACAAGGAACAAACTTCAGCCAGGAAATAAAGCGTTAAAATGCACAGAGGCCCCACCCAACAATCTTAACTTCACCCCAGAGGTGGGAAGAGCCCCAGGGTATTTTCTGAAGTGTTTCTGAACCCACTCAAGTCTTAGCCCAAACCTGCTCATGATCCCAGGACATTCTTGGGCTTTCTGATAAGTTCAGACCCTTTTTTTTCCTCAGAGTTGGGTTTGGGGCTGTGGGTTGCAGCTCAGCAGCTGTCCAACTAAATGCCCCTTCTTTTCTTGCATCCCCAGGGGAAGGGAGTTCAGCAAGCATTTCATGCATTGGGCAGGGGAATCTCTCTGTCGGGAGAATTGGAGAAGGGCTATTTTATCTGGTCAGCAGCATCGGGGATGGATCAGCCTTTGCTGGAACTCACAATCCCATGCGCTCCGGTGCTTTGCTTACACCTGAATTCTGCCAGTCTCCGTGGAGCACTGGTGCATTTTGCTGACGTCCGTTTCCACAGCCTGGAAACCTTGTATTACACCAGATCGGGAGAAGCGCTGAGACAGGTGAACGATAATAATGAGCCGTGCCCAGGACGAGTCCTTAACAGCATGCTCTGGAATGGGCTGCACTGCAAATGAGGGGAGGGAGGGCAGCAGACAGAGCTTGTAGCAATTAAGAGCAAGGATCAAATGGGCTGCCAGAGAATCTCTCCTGCCAGAGGTGGAAGCACGAAAGCAAAGTCTGCGCTCTACGCTGGCTATTCCCAGTCCTGGCTGGTTGGCCCAGCTCTCAGTCTCATCCCAGTGTGACCCAGCCCACAAAACCATCCACATCATTTTAGCACAACCTCCTATTCTAGTCGATTCTTGAGACCAGCCAGCATGGCCTGGGAGGTGCCAAGCCCAGCATCCTTGGCCCTGGTCACCACGTGAGGTGGCCCTGACAGATGCACCTCCTGGGTGTTTTCCACCTCGCTGTATGTTGCGGAGGCTGTGTTCAGGATGCATTTATCACCTGTTATTCGTTACAATGCAAGTGTCGTTCGTCTTTATGAAACGTAGACACCGCCATGGCTTGATCTCCCTGGTGTTTGAACAACTACTAAGGGGATGTACCCTTGTCTGCTTCGGGATGGCAAGCAGGGGGTGTGAGATACTAGCCTCCCCTCTCCAGAGCTCCCAGCCCTACACTGTTTACCAGGGGAGGCCGGGAAGGGAAGATGGGATGGATCATGCAATGATCACCTGTTTGGGTTGTTCCCTCTGAAGCACCTGGCACTGGCTGCTGTCGGAGGACAGGACACTGGGCTAGATGGACCATTGGTCTGACCCAATATGGCCGTTCTTATGTACACCGCACACCCCGTACGCTCGCCCCCTTTTCACTTACGCCCCCATCCCACCACGAGTGTCACCACCTGCCTTGTTAACAACACGGCTACCCTCTCTAGCTCCCAAGGCCCAGGCGCCTCGTTGCGTACGCCACCTGCTTTGTCTGGGATTATGCGGACTAATTAGGAAGCATGGCGCTCATGCTCTGCTCATTTAAAGGATGTGTTTGCTTTGGTTAAATGCTGCTGTGTTCCACCCGCGCTTTTCTATTAATCCCCAACTACTGTAACGGTGTGTTTCAGGGAGAGATTTGTCAAATCTAATTCTATTATCGGCCAGTGTTTGCTTTAAGCTTCTATCTATTATAGATGAAACACGCACGCCTGCAGTCAGAACAACTGGCCCGGGGCACAGCGCAATCCCCTTGCCCATTTGCTCCCTGCTGGGGAGGAGAGTTACCTCACCCATAAGGAAAATGAGGCAATGTTTAAGGCCTTTCTGTTTGGCTGGAGAGATGTGACAGGTGTGGCTACCACAGACGAGTGGCCGATGAAGGCAAAAGTGGCCTGATTAGCTGAAAGGGATGAAATTTCAACGCTGTACTGCCAGGGCTGGGCTAAGCTCCTTCTGGGGCCTGTCCAAAACAAAAGGTGTAGGGTTTGATACAGATTTCTGCACGTCCGACGTGGCACCACCCCTTCTGACACACACACCTGGCTATGAGCCTCCTACTGGACTTGAGGCCACTAGAAACACCTTTGTTCGTGGGATGACAAATGGGGAATTCTGTCTGGTTTTCTACCACACTTTATTTCCAAGGAAGATGCAACAGGAGGCTAGATGGATCCAGTGCAGTAACACAGCCATGTGACTATAACCCTTCCTCCCAGTGGAGAGGGAAGCAATAAAGAGGCTGCGTGTCTAAGCGTTCCTTTCAATAACACAAGACAAAACTGGATTGAGGTCACATCCAGTCACCTGAGACAATTACACATCACCCCTTGGGAGTGTCTAGAAGCAATATGTCCCTTTGCAAGTGCAGAGACTGAGCGCAGAAAAGAGACTTTTAATAAAAATGGGAAAAGTAACCTGGCATTAGGTTGGGAAAACGCCACAAGCAATTACTGCAGCCAGCAAGGCAGGAACGCTGTCCCACAACGAGTGATTTCACTCCAGCGATCCCTTAACAAAACCAAAGTCTCTCAGTGGAGGCTCCGTCCCCTTCTTCCTTTCAGAGAGGTCTGGCTTCTTGCTTAGCGAGTTCAGTTCAGCCGAGGGTGACCCCCCTCAATCAGGGCAGCCTGAGCACAGCTTCACTTCTGTTTGCTCAGATGATAAGGAAACCATTTTTCATCTCACTGTAAGGTGATCTGTAACCCAACGCCAGCCAAAGTTGACCACTTTGGCAACACAGCTCTGTCTGCTGGTACCCGGGTAGCGTGGGTGTGCTCACGTAAATACACCCAGGTCCTGGAGTCTCTCCTCCTCCCCAGACAGCTGTCAGGGGAGAGCGCATTCAGATCCTGTTTACAAAGCAAGAAGCACGTCAATTGTTGTAGATAACTGAATAAGGCTGCCTCTGATCTGAAGATGTCACATTTGGTAACGACAGAGGATGCTTCAGAAACCGAGGGCAGCTTGTCTATTTGTTAAAAGTTAAATGGCCCCATTTTTAAGGGCTGCCATTGCTCAGCTGTCTGTTTCTAGCCCAGGCCTTTCCTGGCATCCTCCCTCTTGTACCTACAATTTGTGACACCCTCTGGACAGCGCAAATCACGCTCAGAACGATGGGGCCAAGCAAAATGACATCTGCCGTTGTTTGGAACTCCAACTGGTGTCGTGGAAAGGGAGACCAAAGTTTCCAACCCATAATCTGATATAATGGGCCCAGTATGTGAAGCCCAAAGATCCTAAAACACGGTAAAAGGTCAGATGTGGTTTTAGATGCATTTGCTGAGACCCGAATATCTCCTGATATGAGACAGCTGCTCCTAAGCTAGACTGTGCAATTAGCCATCTCTTTCTTTGCTAAAAAAAGAAAAAACCAAGGAGTCATGCGGCACTTTAAGACGAATAGATTTATTTTTCGCCATCCCTCTAGGTTTCCATTAGTCTGGAAGTCCCCTGCGTTCTCTACCTTTGAGAGGTCCAGTGCCAGTTCCCAGTCCACTCATCTGAGTTTCATTTCGAACTCTCCTTCCTTCTGGGGCTTTACCTGCTTCCCTACCTGGCCAGGGGCAATGACTTCTGCTGGGACTACATGCTGGCTGCCTCCGCTTGCCTTGTGAAGCTATTGGGTGATGCATGCTGGGGTGCGTCAACGCCTGGTGAGTACCCAGTCCCATGACAGTTTAAAATGACCCCTGCTGAAAAGCTTGGGAAGAGGACACTCCCCAAGCAGAAGAGAGTGGGTTCAACACTGGGGGAGCGTGGGTTTTCTCGGGGAGATGGACACCAGCAAGTTCAGGGCTCATTGGTTCCCCAGGGGCTCCCTGCGTGCCCTGAGTTCTTGCCCTCGTCACTTCGGCTCTTCCTCCTCCTGGTCCTGGAGACGTGGGAGCACGGCCCGTAAGAAGTGGCAGGTTCAGTTGTCAGAAGTGATGGATCTGGCTCCTGCTGGAATCAGTCACGCACCGTTGGAAGTCGGCCCTTGGGGGGCCGTCAGTTGCTTCCGTTTGCTTCTCTGCCTCGGGTCAAATCTGACAAAGGGCTGACCTCATGTGCCACCATTCCCTCCTATTTTCTCTGCCCTCCTCACCCTCCTGGGAGCCAGTCAAGACATTTGTAAATGTGTCAGATTCAGTATTTTATGGCTGACGCTGGTGTGCTGCTGCGTGCAATCAATCTGGATTAGATCCGACCTTCCCCGGCAGCCAGGCCAGGAAATACATCACCTCAATTACTGCATCCTCAGCCTAGGACAGCAATGCACTGCAGAGGGGACCTGTGCGTCCCCACTGTCTGTCCTCTTCCCAGTGCCCTGCCCTGCTTTCTCCTCTGTCCTCCTGTGCTCCTAGCTCCCAGCCTCTCTTTCAGCCAGCGCTAGATGCTTGCGAGGATCCAAAGTGCTGAGCCAGCTCTGAGACAGAGGTGGGTGGGATCACCTCTCCCGCCAGTGACTCGGATCCCCCTTGGATCTGCTTGCCTCTCTCCTGGCTGGACACTCGTCCCAAGACAGACCCATCAGTGATCCTACTGGCCTCGCTGCTCTGCTTCAAGCACCCTGGCAGCTCCTGGCCCCCACAAAGTGACCAAGAACCGACCTGGCTGCACCCCACCATTATGCAAACACCCAGTGCCCCGCAACTTTGCCCTTGCCACATTGTGCAGCTCTAACATGCCGGCCTGTTTGAATGCGGGACTCAGTGCACGGAAGGTGGCATCATCTCATGTGCAGAGGCAGCAAGCGAGCTGGAGCCTGTGCTAGACCTTGGGCAGATCACTTCACCGTGGCCTGTCTCCCACCGCCAACAGGGGAGCAAGAGGGCTGAGCTGCCTCCTGAAGACGGGGTGTGGAGCTTGTGATTGCTGGGTGCAGAGAAAGGCAAAGGACTCTAATAATCCCATCACTCTCTGAGCAGGCAGATCCCATACCCAGTTCGGGTACTTCCACTTTTGGCAAGGATGTGGCCTGGTTGTATGAGCCTCCAGAATAAGGTATTGGAGTTTCCTAGATGAGCTCAATGTGTGTGAAGTCCATCAAGCAAGTTAAACACAGAGGCCTGAGGGAGCTTCTAAAAAAGCCATTATGTGATGCTGGGTCTCCTGCTGCCTGTCCCTGGGACGAAATAATTGCTTCACTCTGTGTGTCTGATTCATAGTAACACTGCTTATTATTGGGGTGGGGCGAGTCAAAGATGCTGAGAAAATCATAGACATTCATTACAGAGCCAGAGACTCGAGCTAGGACAGCCACTCAACGTATCCATTAATAACACGCTTTTCTCCGTGCACAAAAACAACATTGCAATGTTATCCAGACTGTTATTGTTGGGCCCAACTGCACACCACGCAGACACGATATCTGGGTGATTAGCTAGTAACAGGGGAGTGACGTTCAACCTGTGCTCAGGGTCTGTGCACCTCTTATGCCCCCCCATTTGGTACTACTGAGCTTTATTGTTTCTGGGTGCTGTTAAATAACTAACATGTTCTGCCCCAAAAGTGGCTGCATTTTCACTTTGGGTGAAAAGGTGCTATACAGGTTTAAGGTCTGAGAAAAATACATCTAGGAAAAATGAGGACATTGGCCTATTATACAATTCCAGAGTTTATTGTTATCTCCTCAGGATAAATACCGCTCCGTAGGTTATTAATTAGAAACTCCAAAACTAGACTCACTGCATGGCTGCATATGGCTTTAAAAGTTCATTTGCATCAGATGGTGTCTTTCTGATCTGAAAGAGTCCTTTAGCTCAAGGGCTGGGCTGTTCCCAATAACTCTATGCAAGGATTCACTCACTTCTATCGATCTTCAATCCTTTATTATTTTTTAAACCATTATTTTTCATTCTGTTTGCTGTTGGAAGTATTTCTGCACCAGAGCAGAAGTTACAGTAAATGGTGTTTTAACCTGGAATGATATGGACAAGATGATTTGCAGTCAAAAGCTGTTGCTCTGACCTGCCAATAGAAATCCCAGCTATCTATCACTGTTTGCAAGCTCTCACGCATGGATTGCAAAGATGCACATACATGTGAATCATGGTCTTCCAGATAAAGCAAAGCGCTTATCCTCACAGGAGCTCAAACTAGAAGGCAATCGTTGCTCCCGTGGAGAAGGCAAATCAGAAGGCTGAATCTGTTCTGTCTTGCCAGCACTAGCTTCCGAGCTAGCTCCTCATGCTCCATTGCCCTCCCTGTGTTCCTTATGGGTTCCACATCCTCCAATTTACTATTCTCCGACATCTTCTTTACTTCTCCGTCTATCATCCAATTCTCCATCACTGCCACTGGCTTCCATCTCTTTAATGGGTTCAGAGCCATCCTTGTATGCTACGTTGCATTCCCTGCTCTTAAAACTCTCCATCGTCCCTCTCTGAGCTCCCTAAGACCCTGTGTGCTCTGTCCCTGGCAGAGAATCTACCGTTCACATGGTGAGGAGAGGTTGAGAGAACTGGGCTTGTTTAGTCTGCAGACGAGAACAGTGGAGGTGAGGGTTGATAGCAGCCTTTAATGATCTGAAGTGGGGTTCGAGCTAGGCTGTTCTCAGCGGTGGCAGATGACAGAACAAGGAGGAATGTCCTCAAGTTGCAGTGGGATGTGGACAGCTCTAGATTGGATATGGAAAATTTTTTTTTCCCTAGGAGGGTAGTGGAGCATTGGAGTGGGTTACCAGGGAGGTGGTGGATTCTCCATCCTTTGAGGTCTTTAAGGTCCAGCTTGACAAAGCTCTGGGTGGGATGACTGAGTTAGGGTTGGTTCTGCTTTGAGCAGGGTGTTGGACTAGATACCTCCTGAGGTCCCTTCGACCCCTCATCTTCCATGTTCTAATATGGTTCTCTTCCTAATCCTGTGTTGGAGGTGGTAACCTACCTATTACAGGGGCCTTGGTGCAAACCGGAATAAAGCAGCAGCCAAAGGACACACTAAATAAAAAGACGAGGGAAATGCGAAAGTATGGCCTCTGTCACAGGATGGAGAACTTGCCCTTTATTCCTCCTCAGTGGTACAGCAACAGCGTCCACTTGCAGTCTTCCAGCTCCCCAGCTATTGCCTTTCTGGCCAGCATCTCCCAGCCGTCTGACCCAGCTTCTCCCAGGCTGCACAGCTCTTGCTGTGACCATGTATCTCCTGGCCTGGCCCGGCTGCCTGGACAGATGTGCTTGCTTTATTCTCACCAGGTGACAACAGTAGGATAGCTTCAGAAAGAAGGTGGCCCCCAACTCTTCCTATTGTATTTTTAAGGTGAAAGTCTTTCAGAGAAAACATTCTGAGAAGAATAACAGAACCTGCCTGCATGCTAACAGGCTTACGAGAGGTCACCCTCCTCTTTGTGGTTACAACGTCCCCACAGCTGCAGCCCCAAACAAAGATATGGGCCATGGGAGGGCCAGTCCTTCCACTCATCCTTAAGGACTTGTGTCCTGTGGATGGGAGTCCTGTCCGTTCATTGGATAAGGAAGAAGTCCTGAGTCAATTTAATCCATATCTAGTTGCTAAACGTCTTTTCTTTGACTGTTGATTTCTGGAGAATGCAGATTGATCCTGAACGTGCATCTCTCTCAACAGAGCAACTTCAAAGGCAGATAAGGAAGGAAGGAAGCATATTAGGATTTCCCTTCCCTCCTAAAAATGTGGAAACATAATATCATTGCAAACTGTTTGGCCAGCACTAGTCACATACTGCCTGCTGACCCCATTGTCTGTCTCTACCGCATGTTTTGTTCTCTACTTAATCAGGCTAAACCAGAATTAGACTAGACTAACACGGCTATCCCTTTGAAAATAAACCAGAATTGTCAAGATCCGAATCGAAACTTTTCCGTAGCTTCCAGCTCTCATGTCCTTTCCACCTTCAGTCCAGTTCCCATTTTCCTTTACTCTGTGTTTCCCTGTTATCTACGTTTACTCTTGTGACAACCGTCGTGGAGCCACTAATGTTCGCACAAAACAGATGGGGTCATTTTCAAGGCCTCAAGACAGACAGTTAACTGCAGTAGTTGACACTGAAAAGCTATATATATGCCAGCAGACTCCACAGTAATTTCAAGCACAGACTGAAACCTGTGATATCTCAAATACCGCTATATGCCAACTATTCTCTCCTAGCCTATTCAGGTTCTCATCACTCCAGTATCCGAGCATGTAGTAATGACTGTCCATTTGTATACAGTATCTGAGATCTCTGTCTCCTTTAGGGAGATCTTCCAAAGGGCTTAGCCCCTATTTAGAAATATTAATGTAGTGGCCAGATTTTCAAATATATTTGCCACTCAGCAGTTTCCATTGCTTTTTTGGGGAGTCTCTGTATGTTTTATACCTTCTACGCTGCTGGCACTGGAGTCTATGATGCCAAGGAGCTAGATGCTAGACGTCTACGCCAGCGTCCCTGATGGGAAAAATCCTTCTCACTCCATAACGATGACATTTACAAAATCGTTATTGAGGCGAGACCTTCACGACCAATGCAGGTTGTGTTTTTTTGTGCCCCCTGCTGGCTGCCAGGGAGCAGTTATCTCCCAGACATTCCAACCCAGACCATGCACATCCGCACTGTTATGATGCTGTAGCAAAGCAAGGGAAAAAAATATTAATTTCAAGCTCTGCTGGTAATAAAGAAAAAAAAGTCGCTGCTCACCAAATGGAAACGGACAAAATCAGCGAGGAAAGAAATGCTATTTCCCGGCTCCAGAGAGGTTATTACAAACAATGGCAAGTGGGGAAGTGTAAACAAAGTACTTGACAGCATCGTTATTTACAGCCACTCCACGCTGGAGTTGCCTTTTTGCATATTGATGGGGAAATAAGCTACCTGTTTGTTAAACAATCTCCCAAGCTTTGTTGACTGTTGTCTCTGTATTGTGTGATTAGCAGAGTGGAGGGGAGCCAGGACAGGTGCACGCTGCTTTATCAGTACTGCCACCTGCTTTGTTGGGTGCTGGGTGCAATGGCAGGGTTCAACTGCTGCGTTGTGGTGGAGTCAGTGCAATCCCAGGCCAATTTGTGCCTTCTTCTGTTTCTCCTGCATGCCAGCATTAATCCAGAGCAAATGCGTGCATGGGACTGCACTTGGTGACCTCCCGGGGTCCGTTCTAGTTTCTATGAGAAGCTGCTGGCTTGAGCCATCTTAGAAGCAACTGCAAGAAGCTGAGCTTGCCCAGGAGGCCAGGAGGACCAAGACTGACTCAACTCCATCCAAACAGCCAGTCTCATGGGTAAGAAAATGAAAGGCAACTACTACAGGAGAAGCCCAAGAAAGAAAAGAGCAGAATGCCATTACTCATTACCTACTACTCCCAAGTCAGACCTCTACAACACATCGTCAGGGATCTACAGCCTATTCTAAAAGACAATCCCTGACTCAAGCTTTGGGAGACAGACCTCTCCTCGCTTACAGACAGCCCCCCAACCTTAAGCAGATACTCATCAGCAACTACAGACCTAACAACAGAACCATTAAAGCAGGCACGTATCCCTGCAACAAACCACACTGCCAAATTTGCCCACATATCTGCACAAAAGACACTAGTACAGGACCTAATCAAACCAGCTACTCCTTCAAAGGCTCATTCACCTGCTCATCCACCAATGTGATTTACACCATCATGTGCCAGAAATGCCCCTCTGCTTGATATATTGGACAAACAGGACAGTCTGTACGCAAAAGAATAAATGGGCACAAATCTGAGATTAGAAATGACAAAATTCTAAAATCAGGGGGTCAGCATTTCAGTCTTCCAGATGACGCCATTGACAATTTGCTAGTTGCAATGTTCTGACAGCTGAATACCAGATCAAGGCTTTAAAGAGAAGCTGCAGAGATCAAATTTATTTGCAAATTTGACTTCATTGCTTCGGGGCTTAAAAGGGTGTTTGGATTTTTTTCTCACTAGAACAGGTGATTTGACCTCATCTCCCTCTGTATGCTGTTCCCCAGTGTTTGAACCTTTAGAACTACTTTGATTTGCTGTTAGTGTGCCCTGATCCCATGATTTACACTTCCTTGCATTTATTTCCTCCCATTCTGTAAGCTTCCCCATCTTCTAAGCACCTGACAAAGTAGGATTGGCTCCCACAAAAGCTCATGCAATAAATATATTTGTTTGTCTATAAGTGCCACAGAAGTCCTTGTTTGTTTTACTGAATGAGACTAACATGGCTGCTCCTTTGGATCTCTGCTACAGGATGCTGTTCAAGTTGAGCACTAAGCAAGATTCAGAGGACTGGAAATGTCTACTGATACTGGGAATGGCCAGAATGATCACAGTTAATGCTAAAACAGTGTTGTGAGGGTTATGAAATCTCCTGCTTCAAGGCTCAAGCTCCTGACAAAGGTCAGGGTGAGACTTTCATGGCTCTTTCATATCGGCTTTTGTAAGCTTCTTGCACCATCCTCTGATGCAGCGGGTGCTGGCCACTGCCAGAGACAAGACACCAGATTATAGATTGTGGGTCTGGTCCAGTCTGGCTGTTGCTGTGTCCCTACGTCCACACAGCACCCTGAATACTCTTGAAAATCTGGCCATATACTGAATCCTTAAGGGGATACATAGAATAGAATAGAACAGATTATCCAGACCAAATGTTATGTGTGCGCCTAAGCTACCTGGCTAATTTCCTGGCTGCATGGCCAACTAAGATCTTTTGTCCTCTTTATCATCTTGCTATAGTCTGCCTGCTGTCAGTGGACCTTTTCTGCTGTATATCACATAACATTTCGGTCAGATCAGCACACCACACTAGCTGATGTCTCTCTTCAGTGCGACGATTTACACACTCACAGATCAGCATTCAGTTGAGATCTTGGCACAAGCAGCCTCTGGTCTACCAGTATGACAAACCACCTTCTCTTGCTGAGGGTTGATACCAGAATGCATGATGGGAGCTGTAGTGTGATCAGGGAGCTGAGGCCATTGAGGAGAATGAGAGCAGGTGCCACCTGAACTACAACTACCATGACATGCTGCGGTGGCATTTCAGCATCTAAACATTTTCAGAGGGATAGCCATACAGGTAGTCCTCACTTAGTGACCGGGTTCCGTTCCTGAAACCTGGTTGATAAACGAATTGGTCACTAAACGAGGAGCAGCCCTTACCGGTATTTCAGGCATAATGTACTTTACTGGTAGTGGGTTTTTCAACCATCGGTAGATAGTTTTAATGTCACCTTTGCATCATTTATAACATTTTTAATATATATTTTAAATGTTTTAAGCTCTAATGTACTGAACTTAGTTTGCATAGTGTACTGTAAATATAGGTAATCTGAGAGAGTTGATGCGAGTTCTCGTACATTGCCATAATACCAACTCATCAGAGAGCCGGTCATAACTCTGAGGGGTCACTAAACGAGTAGGTCACTAAGTGAGGACTAGCTGTATTAGTTTATTTCAGCAAAACACACAAGGAGTCCTGCAACACTTTAAAAGGCAAACAAATTTATTTGTCGTATGAAATTTCGGGGGCACAATCCCACTTCATCAAAAGCGAGATTGTGCCCATGAAAGCTCATGCAATAAGTAGATTTGTTATCTTTAAACATCCCTTGGACTCCTTGTTTGTTTTGCTAAAAATTTTAGTTTTCTCCAAAAACTCATTTTTTTTTCCTGTGGGAAGGAAACCCCATTTTTTGAGCAGCTCAGCTGCAAACATTGCCAACCCCTTCGCAGCCCAGAACCAAATCTATGATTTTTCAAAATAACACTTACTTCTGTTCCCTGTGCACCTCTGTTTCGATACCTGTGAATGACTGAGGGCTCTTATTTTGCCAACACCACTCTGCAGGAAGCATGGCCCAAGGATGGGCAATCTTACACGACAATACAAAGTACAGCTCGGTATCTGCTCAGGCGTTGATCACAGCCTCACAGAATAAGTGATCATTGTTGAAATTTACCAAGGGTTTTGGTGGATTCTTTAGCTCTGACAATGTTTAGATCAAAAGGGGGTGTTTTTCTGAACTGTTTGCTTTGGGAGTCATTGTGGAGCAGTTCTGTGGCCTGTGCGAGACAAGAAGTCAGACAAGACAATCAAATCAGGCAAGGCAATCACAGAGGCACCTTCTGGCCTTGGAATCTATGAATGGAGTGGCTGGCAGGAGGCCCAGCGGAAGATTGTGAGTGAAATCTTACCCCTACTGGTTCTTTTGCAACGGTCTTCCCTAGTCTTATTTTCACCTGATTTACATGGATACAACAAACTTAGAATCAAACCCAGAATCAGGTTTGTAAGTGTGGGGAAAATAGGCAAATCCCCTTGTGCCAGGAGAGTACCCTTTCCAAGGGGTTCATCAGCTGTTCATTTTTCAAGATAATCGCTGCAGGGTTTTGTTTTTGTTTTTTTTTTTTTTTTTTTTTTGGTGCTTTTTATGTCCTGAGGGCATCTAAAACCAGGAATGGCACCCAGGCTGAGCATTGCCAGGTGGTTAACTGCCCGCCAGGCTGTCTCGTGCCATGCCAATGTGTTGCAACAAGGCGTGCATCTGAAAATACCTGGCGCCTGGTGTAGAAGAGGTTTAAGGGCCCTAAGCTGAAGCTGTTCTACTCTTTCAAGAAGCTGATATGTTGCTATTAAATAGGCACCTTTCTGACAACTAATAGCTTAGCGCACAGCACAATGTCTACTTCACAAAGCGACAAAAGAACAACTGTTCTGCTGTTGTGCAATGAGCTTAATGTTGCTTTAATGTATTCATATTTAGCTCAGGGGCCCCAGAGGGCTCGTGATTTATCTCTGCTTCTAGGCTTCCCATTCGGTGCTGATAGTGTGTGTCAGAGAGCAGAAGGGATGGATTAGCTGCACCTTATCTCCGTTCACATGATAGCAACGGTCCCTGTTAATGCACTAATCCTCAGAGATAAAAACATTGCAAGCAGATTTGGCAGACTTTAGGATGAAATGTGTGCAAGGATTTATGTTATTCTTTTAAATGCTGAAATCATACAGTTTGCCGTGTGAGTTGCACACACCATGTCACTGGGCCAATTAGCCCCTAGGATCAGGCTTATTTTATAGAGCATTAACCAGATGAGCAGGAATGCGATACAATAAAGAGAAAAATAAGATCAGATTGAGTGATTAATGCAACACGGTGCATAAGAGCACAATCCATTGCTCCAACAAATAGAATTAGAAGATAACCGTTTTCTGACAGAACTGTTAGTTTATGTGGAAAGAAGGGAGAAAAGGAGTATTTCTTGACAAGTATCCAACTTGTTGAGGAATGAATAGGTGGCTGAATGCCCTGTTTTTATTTTGTGCCCAGGAATATTTATGGAGAAATAACAGCTCTGGATGTGAGGAGCTCATGACTATACTCATATTCCATGCAAAAAAATGGGAACAAATTCAATGTGAGGGTTGGATGGCTAAACTATCAACGGGCAGAGAATGTCCAACTTGGAGCTGAATGTATAACCTTAACTCTGCCCCTTGTGTTCATGTTATGATAGAGTCTAGAATTTGGTGAGGGTTGTTTCTCATTGCGACAGGCTGCTCCAAGAATCTGGTATGGTGTGCTGCTGTGACCCCCCCGATTTCCATTCCTGAATCCTGACTTATCCCGCTTTGCCAGGTGACTACTGAATCCTGAGTCAGTCCACACCAGCCTCCTGCATGCAATTGGTTCCAGGCAGTGGCTGTAAGTCCTCTGGCTGCTCAGGCAACGGTCCGCATGTGAGCTCCTCCAAGCTACAGATACCACACCGTGAACATCTGCCTTATGGGAATCGGGGCCCTTCCTAATCACAATAAACTCATGTGTGTCCATTTACCATAGAAATGGATAAGCCGAGCCTTCCTCATTCATGCCCTCTACAGTTCACAGAGCTTTACATAAAACAAATACTAGTTTATTGGTTAGGATGTGATTTTAAGTGAGCATACAGCAAGTCAATGCACAATCATTTAATGAACCAGTCAGGAGTTACCACAAGTGAATAAAAACTATAAAACACATGCTAATCTACTAACAGTATTCCAAAATTACTCTTTAGTGTATTCTCCTCATTCTTACCCCACAGTACTGACTATTGGTGTTATTTAGCCAGCTCAGGCCCTCCTGGCCTTGTGGATAGGCTCACTATCTTGTACTTGCTTCCAAGATGGTGTTTCTCTGGCCAAACCCAGCAGCTCCTTTCTCTGTCAAGGTGTCTGCATTTCTTTCCTTTTCCTGCTCAGCTCCTCCCACTCTGTGCTGCTGTGCGACTCCCTTTGTCCCACTTGAGCTAGTCACTCCAGTTTGCATTGCTTTTGTCATGTAACCCTCTAGCCTCAGGGAGGTTAGTCCTGCTGGTGTGAGCTATGTTAACACACGTCACATCTGTACACATACACGATGCTTCAGGAAACAAACTTGATACTGCAACAATGAGGCAGAGCGTTCATAAGGGAACCTTGCATGGCACATTTTGTATCACATTACACACATAAATTGCAAAAAGGAACAGAAAAGTTACATAGATCATAGCTCAGGGGTGCATGGATGTGCATCCCATGACACTCATCCAACAACAAAATATCCCCCAGTTCTGCTAGAACCATAGCTCCATCTTGTGATATATGTGTATTTTTTTCATTCTGGATCATGTATACTGTTCATAGTAGCCCAGCCCGTCACTATTGACTTTTCATTTTGGATGGTCTATGGCCTGCATTTAAGAGCAACCTCTGTTTCCAGGGGGATAACTTTGTTTTCTTGCTTACCAGATGCACCACAGAGCTGTACTTTATTCATGTGCGATATCGCTGGCTGTTTCTGAATGACATACGTGTAGGAACAGTTTTTACATGGTCAGGAGCAGTTGCCAGACAGCAGGAGACAGCTCTACCCTAGCACAGCTGACCCTGGGAGCAGTAGGTGGCTACATAGATACAGCATGGCTTCTGGGAACATAGATTCTCCTATTGTCATTGTATCATGCACTCGCCTAGTGTGGGCAGCTGCCAGTGGGAATGAGAGCAGGACCATATCCCTGCTCCCCTACCCTTTTGGGGTGGTTTGCAGGGCTGTAACTATGGCGGGGCTGACAGGGCACAGCCCCGGGTGGCCCAAAGCGGCTCAATGGAGCCATGCTATTAAAGATGCGGCTTTGCGGCCCCGGCTCTGAGCACCACTAATGGGAAGGGGCACGTTCTGATCGGAACGTGACCTGGGCAGCAAAACACTGTGTTACGGCTCTGCTGGTTTGTGCCTGTGTGACTGAACATTGACACAGGCGACAGCCTTTGTCCAAACAGCAGCAGGCACAGAAAAGGCCTCATTGCTGAGTGCTAGGCACTGTTGTTCGGAGAAGTCATACCTGACGTTTTGGGGCTACTGGCAAAGTAGTGATGGGAACAGGCAGTCTCAGAGAAAGGCCCACAAGATGGAAAAGTAAGGAGTGGGGGGTGAAAGAACAGCTGCCCCTGAATTTTGGGGATGTTGGGCTGGATCCAAGGGCAATACATTAAACTGATCACTAATCTCATCTGTGCTGAGGCACACCATGCTGGTCATATAGATCTCCATTATGCAAAAAGCAGCCTGATCTAGTTTCCGCGTGCTCATCAATTCTCCCAGCCCAGCATTAGCAAAGCCTTTTCAGGCAAGTTTTTCTAAAGGGTCTGCTCCATGCACGTTTTCGGGGCCGTTCTCTGGTCTGTGTTACGCAGGAGGTCCAGTGAGATGACCCTGGCCTTGGAGTCGATAAACGGGAGACCGGGAGGGAGGGCCCTCCCTCTACTAGGAGTGGAGCCTCGGCCAGCTTGCAAAACGTGCTCATAGAGACACAAGTTCCACAACCTGAAATCACGTAAGCAGCCCCCAGCGCCATGCTGCTATCTCAGACTGGGGCCATGAAAGCCAGTCACCTCCCTAGGGAATCAGGAAGGAACCTTGTGTGGTGAGCTCGGGAACATGGGTCTTAGAGGTTGGAGAAATGGTGGCCATGCCTAGTGGTTGGAGCCGGAGTCTGCAGCCAGGAACAGCACCAAAGCTCAGAGCTGGAGTCAGGGCTGGAGAAGTTGCGCAAGACAGGAGCAAGGATGGGAACAAGGCAGGAGCAGGGGAGATTGCAGCCATGCATCCATGCACGGAGCAGCAAGAGAACAGTTGCTGCTGTTGGGCCTAGGAACAGGCTTGCTGACGTCCTTGGACGGTAGGTGGAGCAGTCAATAAAGCCAACCTGTTGTGGCATAGCTGTGCGCATTGGCTGCCTGGAGACAGCTGCCAGTCCTCATCCAACTACCTCTATCCACCTAGTGCTATGGAGAGATACGGCAGAAGAGTGTGGAGGCAGTAGCTGGCAGTCAGCGCACAAGGTTGTGAGGCAAAATTCAAGTGCGGGATCTCTGTACGTAGCTCCCGCTGGACTGTGCTGCTTTAATGTGATGCACCTGGGTCCTTAACATGCAGAAGGTCCTGGGTTCAATTCCCAGGGGGTTGGACTTGATGATCTCATGAGGTCCCTTCCAGCCCTATGATTTGACTTGACTTGACTTCTCATCTTCATGCTCAGCACACGGGTTGTGGAACCATCACTCTCGAGGGGCAAGATAGGTGAATCCTGCTTCAGTTCCCTCAGCCTGCCCAGCACCTTGCTCTCTGTGCCACAGAGGTCTCCTGCCGAGCTGATCCATGAAATCCAGCAGGCGCAGCGTGTGGGCCAGGATTTGCCCAGCAACCCCACACAAACCACCATTTCTTGAAGGCCAGGGCTGTGCGGCTCCTCACAGTCCAGCAACGGCCCTCCCAGCATGGGAGCGGATGGACAGTGCCCAGTCAGCAGAAGAAAAGATGAGGCATTAGAGCACTGATCTGTCTGGGTTCAATTCCCAGGGTAGCCACAGCTTTCTCTCCGTGACCTTGGGCCACTCGCTATGGGTGGGGTTTTGGAAAAATGCTTGGTGTCAGCCTAATTTGGTTCCCATTGCAGTTGATGAAACTCCCATTAACGTCACTGGGGACAGAGCTGGTGGGTTTTGAAAAAGCCATCACTCCGTGCCTCAATTTCCTCTCACTAGCATGCTCCAGATTTCCAGGGTCTGTGAGGCTGCAGACAGCACCAACGGTGAGGGGTTCTGACACAGCGTGGGAGAGGCTGAGAGGCAGGTTCCCCATGGAGATTGTTGTGTAAACAGCACTCGCGTGGCCACCTCTCCAGAACAGAAAAGAAGGGAGGAATGGTATTAAAAGCAAGAGTCCAATAAGAAGATAGAGAGCTTTGGGAATTAGTTATTTGACCCATTTTGACCTAAATCTCTAGTTTAATAAAGCAAAATCCCGCCACATGACTGTTTAAAGTCCCTCGTGGCTAGAAGATCTTACTGACAGGGAGGGGCCCAGCTAAGGTCACAGCTCACCTCATCTGCCAGCTGACAAGCTGCATAGTGGGAGAAGGTGAAGGTGAATGGTGGCTGGCAACAGCCACATCCAATATTCATTTGTCCATTTCCTTTAGCTCAAAAGTCCACCCTAGCTAAGCTGGATGTGTGCACAAGACCCAGCTGCGGAGAGTGCTCAGGAAAGAAGAAAAGCTCCACCCACTCACTTTTTTTCATGGAAGTTCAGTTTGCTGCTTGGTTTAAGAGTGCTGTGACTGGAGGAAAGAGCACAGACAGGGCTCTAGTGTCTGTTTGAAGCGCAGGTCTAGAAGATGCTTGGTGCCGCCATGAATGCAGGGGATGGGATGAGATGACCATACGATGTCCTTTTCTGCCCTACTATTCTATTCTTTATTTGGGAACCAGTGGGGAAGGCAGCAACCTTTTCCTGCCTGGCACCATCACCAGAGGACAGCTTCTGCTCCGTTAGTCCCAACACAGCACTGCGGACTTTCTGCTTTCTCTTGAGGCCTCTCAGAGATTCACAGTGGCCCAGGCTGGGTCTGTGCATTTCCTTTTCCCTTCCTAGGGGTCAGGTTCGCTTCACACATCCTGAACCTCTTGTCATGGCCTTCAGTGGCACAGCTCTAATCCCACCACATCCCTTTGAGCTTCGTGGCCCTTCTGCTTTAGAGTCAGAGGAAGCTGATCACCCAAGGCTGTTCCTCTTCCCCTGGTCTGCTGGCGAAAACATTAAAGACTATGGCCTAGTGGCCCACTATGACATCTTGCTGTGGGTTTACTGGGCCTTTATCTCCTTTTCCTTTGGTCAAGAGAGGTGAAATCCTGCCTCCACAAAAGTCAGCTGCGTTGGGTTTGTGTATGCTAAATGTCTCTGAAACCCGCTGTGCTCAGCAATGAGGCTGCCAACCGTGTGAAAGCCAGTTTGGCTACTACATCTGATGACTATCCACTTAGCCTTCAGCAAAGATGAGGATTATTTAATATTCCTGTGGCATTAACATACAGAGGTCCCAGTAGAGACCAGGGCTCTGTATGGATACATACATGATGAAGACACATCACGGATTTACAATCAGTTCCTCAAATTTCCAAGCCAGTTCCACACAAGTGGTGTCTGCCCTCTTTGCTGGTTCACTGCATGTCTCAAAACTCACAGAAAGGCCATGTGCCAGTGCAGCTGGCCATAGGTGGGCTTGACTGGCCATTTGGAAATGACCCTGTAGCCAAGAACTCCTGAGCCTTGGTGGGGCCTTGCTGAAGCATAAATTTGCACCCCACAAAATGTCAGCTGTGCAGTGAAAGTTGGCTGTGGTCCGAGAGCCCTGACTGGTGGGGTGGGGCTGACAAAACAAATTAGCTGTGAAATGTTGGGAAATCCTACAACACCTTCCTGTGGCAGGGTGAGCGGGCAAGGAGAAGTGGCATTTGGGTAGTAGTGGGGGAACAGTGACTGTTGTAGCTGTAGCCTGAGAGGATGTCATCTGGGGGCACCTCACAATACTGCAGCCAGAGCCCAAAGGGAAGGCAAGACCCCCAACTGAGGGACTGAGTTAGGTGGTACACAGTGGATACGAGATGCCCTTTGTGTGTCTGTGTGTGTACACAGTGTTTCAGGGTGCAATTCAGGCCAGTGAATGGTTGCGTCACCTCCTATCCTGTAACCCTGAGAGCCTTAAAATGCTCTGCTGCATAACTCCATGCCTGGATGCTCCCAGCCAACCTGTGTGTGTGATAAGCTGCCCAGCCTCAGCCACTCTGGCTCTAGCAGTCTGCTTATTGCACCACAGTCACACACTGGTCTCTACCAGCCTTAGTTACTATTAGCCAAGTGACCCCAACACATCCTAATTGCCCCAGAACTGTACCCTGAAATGTCCAGCCCTCTTCTGGTCCCTTTGCTCATTCAAGATACAATACCCAGCAGCTTGCTACATTAACAGGAGTTAACAATGACTGCAGTTCAAACACAGCACTGAGTTGGTTTAGATGGAAACAAAACAAGTTTATAGAGGAAATGATGCCAAGTAAAAGAAATTAGGTTAGGGAAGGTCACAGGAGAATAAAATGAAAACAGGCATCAAAAAGTCTAGAAACAAGTCCAGGAAGGTGCTGTCTTTGTTTAGGATGTTGTACTTCACCAATTATTCTTTGTCCAGAGTGGCTGACTGTCTCTTCATTAGGACCTTCCACAGAAGTACAAGGTGTTGCTTTTCCTTGTCTTCTTAGGTGAAAGATAAAGGTGGAATCTCTCTCAGTCTCTTAGATTCCCCAAGAATTGTTCCTGTCCTCAAAGTCAGGAAGGATTTAAATCTCCTGGGTCTTCGTGGGGTGCAGGAAGCATGGTAGTTCTGTATCCTGAGTTTGGGTTCAAGATAACCCACCCTGGTTTAGCTTGATAGCTTTGTTTCAGGTTAATATGTAATTTGAGGTAAAAACTCATTTCTTTTTTCAGGACATACCTGTTTATCACCTGTACCAAAGCTAGTCTAGTCTAAAGAGGAAGGTTAACATGTGCATGCATTTGCAATGACATTAATAGCTGGTGTGTTATTAGTTTTCATATGAGGCCATAGAAGGCACATCTTGTACAAGCCTGTACAGGAGTGTGTAGGTGTGAATACAAGGACACTGAGGGTTACACTGGGCAGCAAGGGACCATCCACTGATGCAATCGCTAAAGAGGGAGCAGGACTGGGAGAATCAGTGGGTTGGGATGTCCCAGGGACCAGACCAAGGGGCCAGCTAAGATCTGGCAGAGAAGTGGAGGCCAGCACTAAGCAACAGCGAACACCAAACAGCTGGCAACATTGAACACCAAACCCAGCAGAGACGTGGATGCACTCTGCCTAGCTCACACCGTAAAGAGACTGAGGCTGGGGAGGTTTGCACTCTGAATCAGCCTGCTGCTGATCAAGGCAACTTGCTCAAAAAGTGCAGTGTTGGCACTGGCAGTGGTGGTTGAATGATTTCTGGGGGGTTTCCTGCCTCCACAGAGGCTGTCAGAGGGGTCTGCACCTCAAGGGAAAGGGTGGAGTTTGGGAACCTTCTTCTAGCCAGGGAAGTCCCCACTTGACAGCAGATAATATACACACTGAGACAGAAGATTTTAAATAAGAACAGATGAAGTCAACACGTCTTGGAAGCAGTCTGGTAATGGGGCTCAGCATGATTGTTGGGGCTGGCGATCTCTGTCATGGATCTCCTTGGGTTGGAAGAACCCTTTCAAAATTCAACTCTTGTCCCCTCAGAGCAACTCCCATTGTGGCTTGTTGTCGGCACATTTGGAATTTTCCAGCTCGTCAGCAGCCGGAAGTGTCATTGATTTCCTGCCAAGGCAGGCTCTCGGGAGATTCCCAGCCCCATTTTGCAGGCCCACCCAGCTTAGAGAAGCCTTCAGAGCGGACGACTGAACCATTTTGCATTTCCCCCACTCTCCCAGGCTCAGAAGTGAATTGAGATTCCCCAGGGAGCTGGTGAAAGTGCAGACGCACAAAGGGTTCTCTGAACCGCACCAGCCTCGGTTCTGACAGGTTTAATTTACAACTTTATGTTTGGGGTGAGGAGAAGGTTAGCTTTAGTCTTATAAATAAAGAGAAAATCCAGAGCATGTTGAATTAAAGACTAAGCACAAGCTCTCTAATCACCCTGAATCATCTGTGTGATCTTCCTTCATTTAGAGAGTGATTTTTCACTTTAACGTACTCCAGAATCCCGCTTTGTGCTAATCCCTCTTTTTCTGAGTCCTGTAGGCATATGGTCCAAGAGGCACTTGTCCACAGCCCTTTGAGGTCTCCTAATCTTCCCTTTGCCTCTTGATAAGATTTGACACTCTCTAGAACAACCCAGTAATAACTTGAATAGCCCCAGACTGTCCCCATGCTTCAGCCTCCCTCATGACTCTTTGCTCCTTCCTGGCGTGACTCTTTGCCAGTTATCCTTGAAGGGAGGCACCTTTGAGGTCATATCTGTGGGGCTGCACTGTCTCAGATCAAGCCCTCAGAATGCAGGCTCCTGTTAGGAAGGGCTGGCTGCAGTGGGGTAGAGAGGCGGCGTGTGACTTCCCCCCATGGCGCTCCAGCTATCAGAAGAAGGTGCATGGACTGTCCCGTACCTCAGGCTACCAGTGACGTGTGAGACTCAGAGCTGGAAGTGTAGGCTCCAGGGGGCTGGGCATGGGGCACAAGGTCTCAGAATGAGGGAAAGCGAAGAGAAGTGGGCTCAGGTTCTGGTCTCCCTGAGTCAAAAGTGGCTTTCGATGGTGGACACCAGCCTGAGGCAGTTGTCCTGTTGACCATTTTGGCCTAGAGGTCTGTGAGCCTGACACAGGGGCTTGAGATTCAGGGCTGAATCTGGGCATCATACTCTTTAGGCTCCTTAGCCTCTCCTCACACACATATGAAGTCTCATCCCCTGCTGCATTGAGGTTATCTATAATCAGGCCAGCAGGGCAGACAACAGAAACTGCAGTGCCTTCATTAATAGCCTCCTGGTGTGGGAGGTGAGGAGACCAGCAGTCCAGAACAGCTCATAGTACAGACCTCTCAGCTTCTGAGGTTTTTTCAGCCAAGGTGTCCTGAAAACATAGCCAGGTTCTGAGCTGGTGGAAGGGGACTTCAATGGCTCAGTGCTGATTTATACTGGCTGAGGCCCACCTTTCTGAAAGTGCCTAGCCTTCGAACAACCTGCCAATGAGAGGGTTGGAAATGCTCTTTCATGCTTTCACACCCAGGGCTCCCACATGGGGAGGTGGAGGGGAAAGGTACACTTTACTAGGGCTTGGAGGTCCTGGGAGAGCCAGAAGAACTGTGGTATGTGTGTGGAAAGGGGCCCGTGTTACAAGTTTGTGCTGGGCCTGAAAAAATTATGCTTGGTCCCTGTTCACCCCCTCCCTGATTAATCTGGCCAGAGACAGTCAGGAAGTGACTTGATCCTGGTCTGTAAGGACTTACTGGGGGAGATATGGGGGAAGTTGGCAAGTCATAGGAGAATGTAACAGACAGAGGTAGGACCAGATCTAATGACCGGAAGTTGGAGCTAGACAAATTCACAGTGGAAACAAGGTCAATGTTGTTAACATTTCAGGTGCTAAACCACTGGTGCAACTTATGTTGGGGTATGGTGAAGGGAATCCAGGATGTCAGACGAGCGGGTAACCAGCCAGCCCCCGAGAATGAATTAAACAGCCCTCCTATCAAAACTCCCAACTGAGTGGAAAGCACAGCCCTGCCCATGGAGTCTCCCCACAGGCCTGAGCTGGCTCGTGGAGTGGCTGTTCAGGGACTAGGACAGAGAATCCTCCTCTCTCTCTTCTGGATGCAGAGGGCTTCTGGGGTCCTCAAGTCCTGGCACAGCTGCACTCAGTCCTCAGGCAGAGTGAAGTTTTGGGGCTCGTCTCTGCATTGCGTGGGCTCTAGGTGAATCTCGAACCCTCTGGCTGGAAGACAAAATGGCATCTCCCACCTGCTGCAGGGACCAATTCTAGACCTGCATCCCCACCAGCAGCTGAACCCTGATGCTGTGCAGGAAGTCAGCTTGGGAGTAGTATCATGGCCTCTTCTGGATCTTTGGCTCTGTGCCTCCCTAGCTGGCCGCCTCCTGTTGGCATCTCACAGGGCTCAGCCAGACTCGCCCTGCTGGCCCACGCTAGGCATGGCAATGAGTTAGCTCAGGTTCAACTCATCTCTTTGGTCTGCACGGGTATGTCTATCCTTGCAATTTAGTTTGAATTAAGGAGGCTTAATTCGAACTAAATTAGTGCATGTCTGCACTAACTTTCATTAGTTCAAACTAAGGAAAGCCTAGTTCGAATCTATAAAACCTCCCTTAAGTCCGAATTGATGGTTAATTTGAACTCATTAGTCCTGTGCATGGACATGCTAGTTCGAATTAGGACTTCTAGTGTGGCTGTGTTAATTCAAATTAGCTTAATTCAAAGTAATAATTATTAGTTTCAAACTAAATAGTTCAAATTCAGTTAATTCGAACTAACCTTCTAAGTGTAGACATAGTCCACCTGATTGTGCGGAGCAGGTGTTGAGTGGAAGGATTGCTCCTCAGTGCACTGATTTGTGTGGCAGGGAGCTACTGCAGAGAGATGCCACCCCTGCCAGTTGGAGGACAATGGAAGCTGGGGCAGACCTCTGTGATGGGGTGACTTAGCCCTTTGAAGGACTTCAGCAGTGAGTCTTGGGCCTGGGAACAGTGTGCAGAGCCCATGATGATGGAGCAAGGCAGCGGGCTGTGGAGAGGTGAGATTTCAGAACTTTCTCTCACTTTCCCTGGTTTTCTGACTGCAGCTCAGAAAGTTGGCTGGAACACAAAGACCCCAATACCCTGCAGCTCTTCTTTGACATGACAAATTCATTTAAATTCTTTAAAACTACATGCCACAACCAGAATCTATGAAGGCGCATTAGAGAAACATGAGGAAGGGGCAGGGTAATGAGAGACACAGAAAAAGAGCCCATCAAAATGGCTCTTGCTTAGTTTTCCACTTGAAACTCAACTTGTTTAATAAATTCCAGAGAGGTAGCCATGTTAGTCTAGCTCAATAAAACAAACAAGTTCCACAGAACTCTGCTTGTTTTGTTTAATAAAGATGCCACATCTTACAGGGAATAAATTAGCCTCTCCAGACCTGCTTATGATGATTATCATGTCCATACCTCATCAGATATGATGGAGACATCCTTCACGGATTCTAGCAAGCTGATCTTCCAAGAACACGGGTTTCTCTCTCTGTGTCTGCTGCCTTTTAAACCATGACCCTGGTGCGGTCCCTTGAGCGAGACGAGTCCCTAATAATGTGACTGGCTCTTGGAACTGAACCGCTCTGGACTTGGATGTCCCCAACCACTCTCTGGAGGCAGGCGGATTTTCAGCAAAACACACACATTTAGAGCATTTCCTGTTTGCCTCCAAAACATTTGTGGGTTTCTGTTTTCATCAAGAAAACTGAAGTCCAAACATTGCTGAAAATGGAGAAATGGTCAATTTTCACATTTCCACCTGGAATCTTCTTCTGTAGCTCCAGTACTGATGATTGGTAGAGACAAAGCATTCGGCTCAGTAAATCAGTGCTCCATCTTGGCCCCACTCCTCTTGTGTCCTGTGAGGCTGCCTAGCACAATGTGGTGATAGTGGTTGATTATTAATAGCTCTTTGATTTGAAAGATATGTGTGGTGATTTACAAGGTACAGGTTTAAAATAATGATGATGGAGGAAGCAGTAAGGAGGTAGGCTGCAGCTCCCCCTTACCCCCCACACAACTGCTTTTTTATTTCACATCCTATTCTGTACATATTTAAAGCAGTATGAATGGAGCTGACCATAGACTCCTGTGGTGAAGTGTTCCCTGAAAATACCTCCAAAAGTTAATTGGAAGGATCTCTATAATTATCACAGCATAATTATCTGGTGCAAAAATGCATTCTGAGATGAAAGAGAGGGGACTCATCAATACATGAAATCTACAGTAATTAAAAATCATTCTCAATGTATGTGAATTCCCCTGGATAACCAACTCACCACACTGCATTTGATCTTTTTCACGTGACAGTTAATTTTCAATATGGCTTATTCTCCCTTTAAAACTTCTTTGTGACGTTTTCCTTTTGTTTTAAAGGAAAACCAAATTCTTTCTTCTTGCTCGCCCTGAAATTTGTGTATTGGGTCTGGCACCGATCACCACCCTCTTCATTGAAACTAGTAAGCTGAAAACAATATTTGGATCAAAAGTTTTACTCCTTTTGTTTTCTTGAATCAGTGAGATGGTTTCTACCATTTGCGAAGCATCAACATATTTCTTTATGTTGTAAAAAAATATAGATTTTGTGCTAATAGTAGAATGTTGCAGAAATGGGAAGATCTTTAGCTTATGGGAATTGATGTAATGGCAGGGTGACAAAATAGAAAGTATGAAAAATCAGGGCAGGCGGGTTGGAGTAATAGGCTCATATGTTCCAAATATTGGGAGTGTCTCTATAAAACTGGCCAAGTTCCAAAGGGGCAGCTGCATTACTCTAGTAAAGCAAAAAAAGCAAGGAGTTTTGTGGTACTTAAAGACTAACAGATTTATTTATCGCATGAGCTTTCGTGCGAGAAAATCCCACTTTGTCAGATGCTTTGAAGAGCTCTTCAAAGTGGCTGATGAAGTGAGATTTTCTCCCACGAAAGCTCATGCGATAAATAAATATTAGTCTTTAAATGCCACGAGACTCTATAAAACTGGGACATCTGGTAACCCTATTTAATTGATCGATGCCAGTTTACACCCACTGACAATCTGGCCCAAGTCTTGACCCATTGGCTGCTATGTCTCCACCATGATTTGTTCAGTAGTTGTTAGAAATTGGACCAACGTCTTGCTTCAGACACACGAACATTTGGGAGAATCCTGACCTGGAGCTCAACTTTACAATTCAGGATCATGTAGGCTAATGTTGGAAATATGAAGAAGTGACTGAGAGGCAGTAAATGACCTTCTTTGTTGGACTCAAGAAACAACAAGTGGAAAGTGCAGCCTGTATAAATCTATTCAGAAGTTCTCCTTGAGACAGGGCCAAATGATCAGGGAATATTTCTCTTTAATAGAATAAATCTTGGTGAGGAAGCAATATTTTAAAGTAAAGCAGGCATTCCCTGGGATTATTTAGATTCTTTGGAATAGATTTTCTTGACAAATTTACTTGTGGGTTCATGCATCTCAGTAGCACCCACTGAAAATTATTAAACTTTGGGAAACTGCATGAAATTAGCAGTTAAATGTTTGGGGAATTGGCTTCTTCGTATTGCTTAGTCAACCATGTCCGCACGATTATGGCAAGTACTTTAATCTGCAATGTACAGGCTTCCCCAGAGATTAGCGGCAGCCCCAATATGTTAATATAGCAAAAATGGATGATCCAATTAAGCTCTGCAAAACCATGGCTGGATGTAAGGTCCATATGTTGGCTTATCATTCTGGCTTGTGCATTCGGTATCTCTGTTGCTCAATGGTCTCTCCTACTTTGTGTCCACACTGTAAAGGTTAGGTATGCTGCACATGATTTAGGTTAGTAGCAGGCAAGAACTGGGGCTTCTATGAAGACACACCAACTCCCAAATTACTTGCTAGAGTCACAGTTTATGAGCAAAATTAACCCTTCCCTCATGATCTCATGCTAGAATTCTCAAATGTCAAGATTTTTTCTTTTCAGGAATAGCACATGCTTAAAATGAGTTTCCAGGAGTTACCCCACCCTGAACAAAGGGGTGCTAGGCAGTTACTTCCAAAACTACTTTAAAAGAGGATGAGAATGCATGTACATAGCGGATAAAACACAGCTACCAAGTTGGGGGAACGCACTGCAACTGCACCCCAGCAGGGAAGAGAAATTTCCTCTGAGATATGTAGAAGGGTTGGGTCGCCCCACAAATAAGCAATTGAACGGGGGGGAAAAATAACCAAAAAACAAACAAGCTCCTGACATGTGAGGCTTCATGTCTAAAAATTAAGTTTAACGTCTAACCTTCTAAAAGGGAGGCTTAATTTTACTGAGAACCCTGTCAGCTGCCCCGGGTAGGGCCAGGCCTCCTGCTGTCAGTCATGGTTGACTGCTCCCCTTCCAGCCTGGGAATAGGAGACCCCTCTGCAGCCTGACCCCCAAGCCTGTGATGAGTGAAGATCCCTAAGGAATGGGGGTGAGGCTGGGGACTGCAGAGGAGTGAATTGAAGAAGGAAGGGACTGAAGGTTTGGGGGTCTGTATTGTTGATGGGTTCCTAGCAGATGGGGTGAGCAATGGAAGAGTGAATTGAGGGCAGTGGGGGGTTCATTGGGTGCAGGGTGAACTGAGGAGGGACTGAATTGATGGGGGAGAGGATTAACTGCTAGGCAGAAGACAGGCTGATGCTCAGCAAGGTCCAAAATGTCCTTTTCTTGGACGTGCAGGAGAGCGAGCAACTCTACTCCTCACATGCGCGGACCTGGGGAATGGGTGAGTTCAAAATTCTAGATACTGACTGAAAAAACACAACAGACTATTTTTTTAAAATCTCATGATTTGGGGGTGGAAGGGGAGCAGATCTGACCCATGAGTTTTGAGGTCTCAAAGTTGGCAATAGTGTACATGACAGGCCAGGTCCATCCTGTCCTCCAACGCCGGTGGGACAAGTACAGGAACTTGATACAAGGTGAAGATCTAGGAGTGAGCCTCTCAGCCTCTACTTTGATCTTCTCCCAAGGTAGGTCGGGGGCTGCTTAATCCTTGATTGCATAGCTGTAACCACTGCAGAGTGGTTTCTGGTGTTCTGACTTGAATATTTGGGGTCAAACTAAGGGCATGAGCGTGTTGGTGTGTGTATGAGAGGGTGCAAAGAGTTCTTCCCCTTCCTTCCCACACATACCCATCCAAGGAAGCCAGAATTTGCATGCAGGGAATGGGGAACAAAATAGAGCACCAGGAGCCTATGGGGTTCAGTGACCACACAGGGGGCCCTTTGAAGACAAGATGTTTTTGTGAGCAGTAGTATATTGTTAAAATCAGAAGAGGGTAAATAAACTCACATGAAACTCCACAGTCCCCAGGGCAGCGGTGGGAGATTTTGGTTTACCCACATTTACTCTGGACAGCTGACTGTGGGTGAGAGCTGGGAGCTGGCAACACCCTAGAAGATCCCTGAGACTTTGTTGAGCAATGGTCAACCTGACATTTTAGAGCCCCTTTGCAGTGGGAAAAAGCTTCCCTCTTGCTTCTGAATGTCTGACCTGGTGGCTGCAGGAAGAACGGACTCTGGGGAACAAGAAGAGTTAAAGGATTCTGGTAGCTCATCCCTTCAGGATAGTTGCTGGCATGGAGAAGAGAAGCGATGGAGATGGACTGGGACAAGTCCATCTTATTGGTCCTGAGGTTTGCATTTTGTCCCTTCTGCTCTTTGCTTGACTTTTTCCCCAGCTTAATTATGACAATGGCTATTTTGTGTTCCCTGGCTGTTGCAAGGAGCGCAAAGGGTCATGTGGGCTTGAGCACTGGTGGATGTTAATAGCCCAGTTAAGTACAGCTGGATTCCATAGATGGATTCATTGAGTGCAAGAAGGACAGAGTCCAATTCCCCACTCTCCCACCACGTATGCAACTCACCTTTGCAAACCTATAACTAGAGCCCTGCAAATCCGTGGATATCTGCAGATATCCGCCTTATATCCGCATCCGCAGATGCCACATGGATATCTGAGGACCATTTCTTGCGGATGCAGATCAGATATGGATCCACATATTTTTATCTGCACAGGGCTAGAGCCCTGCATATCCACGGATATGTGCATTATATCCACATCCACGGATATAGCACGGATATTTGTGGTCCATTTCTTGCAGATGCAGGTCAGATACAGATCCACTTATTTGTATCCGTGCAGGGCTCTACCGGTAGCATCCCTAAACTATTTTTGCATGGGAAATTCATGTCAGGAAAGTTTTTTATATATTGATTATTTTAACAGAAAAGCAGCTGGAAACAAGGCCAAAGAGCCAACAATATGGGACCAGGTAGCTCAGCCAGTGACCCCCCCAGTTTGGGACCGACTGACTAAAGTTTAGATAGCTGCATTGAAAAAATATAAATCTTGATTTCAGTGAAGGAGCATCTGTATCTCTGATTATGCTGCAGAAGGGGCATGCTTGGCTTCAGCTTCCCTCAGGTTGCAAAAGACTCGAGGTTATATTTTTCACTGAAGCTGCAATCACAATAAACTACAAACCATTAGTTGGTTCACACTTGTGATTTAAAGTGCAGGCAATCTCTTCAACTCTGAACCAGCAGGTGGTTTTATTATAAGTGTGTTTTTATTGCATGATATGTGCTTTTCAGATTGCAGAGTGCCTTTGAGCAACGCCCCCTGCTAAGGGACAATAATAAATACAAAAATGTAGATTCAAAAGAAAATGATCTTGAATACTTATGAATCAATGTTCTAATAGATAAAGCACAGGATGAGGTGTTAGGTGGGGTTTGCTATAGCCCACAAATCACATTAGGGAACAAGGTGACTGCCTTCTTACACATCTATCTTTAATGTGTAGGGAAAAAAAGGTGTGTGATCATGGATGACTTTAATGTGAGTGACATATGCTGGAGATTTCAGGTTACCAGAACTAAAACCTCCTTGGAATTTCTAAATATTATAGATGACAATTTCCTAACTCAGAAAATGTTGCATCTAAGAGAGATGCATCCATTACAGCTTGTCTCTACAGATAAAGAGGAACTGATCACAGGACTAAAATTAATGGTAACGTAGGTAGAAGTGATCATGACTTGATCACATTTATAATGCACAAACAGAATAAAGTCCAGGCGAATAATATATATACTCAGCACTTTAAGAGGCTAATTTCACAAAGCTGAAAACAGTTATGAGCCAAATCAGCTGGGATGAAGAATTTAATTAGAGACATATGAATGCTAACTGGAAATAATTTAAGAATTATTTACTAGATGCTTAAAAAGCTGCCATCAAGGAAGAAGGAAGTTTTGATGAAAAAAGAAAAGGAACCAGGATGAGATGGCAAGTGAAACAATTATAAAAAGCAAAGTATAGCTATGGAAGAAAGGGGAAATTGATAAGAATGAAGAGAAATCAGAAACCAGGGCTCTTGTCTACACTGGCAAATTAGTACGGACTAAGTAGGCTTATTCCAGACTAATTTAGCCTCTGGCCACATTACGCTTTCCCTAGTCTGAACTAAGAAATTTCTTAGTTTGAGCTAAGAAAAGTTTAGTTCGAATTAGTAAGTACCGGGGTTAGTCTGGACTTATGTAGTTAGTTCAAACTTTAATTTAAACTAAGCATGGGCAAGATATGAAGCAAGGCTTAGTTCAAACTATGCTATTACTTTGAACTAACCACACGTTCTAGTTTGAACTATAACGTGTGGTTAGTTTGAATGAAAAAGTTCCCAGTTAGTTCAAACTAACCTGAGATTAGTTCGAACTATCCTCGAACTTCTTAGTTTAGACTAAGAAGTCCGAACTAAGTCTGGCTAATGTAGACATAACCTAGGTATTATGTTATGGACAACTGATAAGAGAAGCAAAGTGCTATACGGAGAAGTCTATGGCCAGCAGAGTAAAGGACAATAAAGCTTTTGTAAAGTATATGAGAAACAAAAAGAATCCTAACAGTCTTATCAGTCCATTACTAGATGGAAATGGTAGAATTATCATCAATAATGGAAAAAAGGCAAAAGTGTTTAATAAATATTTCTATTCTGTACCTAGGGGAAATAAAACCAGATGCTGTCCTTATGTCATATGGTAAGAGTCATTCAATTCCACTAACAACTTGGGAGGACGTTACACAGCTGTTACTAAAAGTAGCCACAACGAGTCTGAATGACTTGCCTTAAAAAGAGAGGGCTGGCCCTTTAATTTTGATTTTCAGTAACCCTTGGAAAATTGGGACGTTTCCAGCAGACTGAAGAAATCTTAAGTCATGCCAATATTTAAAAAGGATAAACAAGATGACCAGGATAATTATAGGCCTGCCAAACTGACATCAGCCCCAGGCATGGAAATGGAGTAGCTATGGGACCTGATTTATAAAGAATTAAAGGATGGTAATATAATTAACGACAATTGACATAGGTTCCTGGGAAACAGATCCTAAGAGACTAACCTTTTTTTTTTTGTGTGTGTTAGATTACAAGCTTGGTTGGTCAAGGTAATATTGTCGATGTAATATATTCCGACTTCTCTAAGGCATTTTTGTCTTTTTAGATAAGATAAAAAAGCTAGAACAAATTAATATCACACATTAAATAAATTAAGAGCTATCTAACAGATAGGCCTCAAAATGTAATTGTAACAGGGAAAACATAATTGAAGGGGTGTGTCTCTAGTGAGTCAGCAAGGACTAGTTCATGGCCCTACCTTATTTAATGATTTTTATTAATGACTTGGAAGAACACATAAAATGATCACTGATAAAGTTTCTGGATGACACAAAAAAAATGGGAGTGTGGTAAATAAAGAAAAGGACAGGTCACCGATTCAGAGTGATCTGGGTTGCTTGAGAAGCCAGGCACAAGCAAACAATATATGTATTAATGTGGCTAAATGTAAATGTAGTCAGCTAGGAACAACGAATGCTGGCTGAACTTACTGGCTCGAGGGCTTTATCCTGGGCAGCAGGGACACTGAAAAAGATTTGGGGAATGGTGGTGGGAAATCAGCTGAACATGAGTTCCTAGTGCAACATTGTGGCCAAAATTGCTAATGAGATCCTGGGAGGTGTAAACAGGAAAATTCCCAGCAGGAGCAGAGATGTTATTTTACCCCTGTATCTGGCACTGGAGTGAACACAAGCGGAAGCACGTGGCCAGTTCCGGTACCCACAGTTCCAGAAGGAAGCTGATAATTGGAGAAGGTGCAAAGAAGAGCCATGAGAATGATTAAAAGATTGCACAACATGCTTGATAGTGATCAATTCCAGGGGGCTGGGGGCAGGGGTGAGGCTGGCTGTGGTCCTTGGAGGAGGAGCAGAATGGCTCTGTTGCTTGGTGGCAGAACTTCAATATGCGCTCCTCAACTTTTTAGGCTCAATGGGCTGCAATGGAAAGAACTTCATGCATCAGCAGCCCTGGGGAGGGATGGAAAATACAACATTCCTGTAGGAGAAAGTAAAGGTTAAAATAGGAAAGTTAAGTAGAAGTGTCCAGGTGGCGGCCCAAGGCCTAATGAAATAATTCAAAACAGTGGGCCTGAACGGAATATATGGTGGGTGTGAACTGAAGGTACAAACAAGAGACAGGTTGCGAAACTCCAACCTCACAAAAATTGGCAAGAAACAAGCTGAAATTGCAATAATATGGATAAAAAATGAGAATGTACTTGGAGGAAGCTGGTGTTGGGTCAGTCCAATGCCAAAACAACAAGGAGGTATGTTTTACATAGTTGACCCATGAAAAGGTAGTTTTGATCAAACCATGATACCTTGATGGATGGAGGCACTCAGAGATGTGTGGACTTATCAAACAGATGGGTGGCATCAAAAAAGGGGTGCATGGACCAATCAATGTAAATGCAGATAAGGATATAAAGTAGGAGCCCTGGAGCTCGGACTTTGTGCAGCCAAATCGGGTGACGATGACTCGTGTCGTCAGTTGAACTGTTCCGTTGCCTTGCGAACACCAATGCTGCCGACAAATCTGTCGATATGGCTTGTTTGCCATAGTGCTACGTTGCAATAAAGCCTAGCCTGGCACCTTCATTTCTACAAGGATCTGTGGTTGTGTCGGTTTTCTTGATTGTCAGTGTTGCTTCCATTTACCTCTTGCCCATAGGGTAAGCTTAGGCTCTAAATCACTGAGTTAAGTGAGTTCTCACTAGAGATTTGAGCCACAGGTAACCCAAAGCATTAACCAAGGCAACCCCTCAGCTTAGGATCACTGGGCTAACTGAGTTCCTGCTTAAGATCCAAGCCAGACTCTAGGTCACTGGGCTAACTGTGTTCACACTAGAGATGTGAGCTAGGGGTAATCCAGAGTGAACACGCCTTCAGAGACTCACGCATGGATTCACATATGCAGCCAAACTGATATCAGCGGTGGACACAAAATGACAATGATAAGGATACATCTTGTCGACGAGCCTGACCACACTTTGTCTGGCATAGCACAATTCCCTGAGCTGCTGGACTTCCAGTCACTGCTGGCACCACTTGGGAAGGGGCTGGGCCATCTGGAGGGAATGGACCCAGCTAGAGGGACTTTGGGCTGAGGAAAGGTTGGAATTGTTGAGAGGGAATGAGCCCCTCCAGCTGGAATATTTTAGGGGGTGGGGTCCCAGGCCTTTTAGCAATGGACAGAATCTGACTTGAGCTATGAGTAGTTATGGGGGAGGAAATAAGATTACCCCCCACTCAGCTCCATGCAAACAGGGGCCCATGCTGTCAGGCTGCAGACCCACTGGGCAGGACTTCTGCTACTTCTGTCTTTGGTGCTGTCTACTAGGGGAGTTGACTTTTGACAAAGATGCAGTGGAATAAGAGCAGGAGAAGGTGCCTTCCTTTCCCAGCCCTCGAGCCTGGAAGGGTACAAGATGCAATGTTTCTGGCGTGTGTTGTGGCCCGTTTGACATAGAACGCCCAAGAAGGGGAACTGTGGTCCTCCTTGGAGCATGCTCTCGCTGAACCTGTGGCCTATAAAAATCACAGCACAGAGCTGGAGCAGGGAAGGTCTCTGCAGTCTAAACTTTCAGCATTGCCGCAGAGATCTGCGGCTCCCACAACCAATTTTGCATGTCTTATTGTGCAGCTCCTCTTACTAATCTCCATGTGTTATTAACATGGCCCATGTGCTATTAACATGATGGCCCATGTGCTATTAACATGAGAAGATTGTCGGAATGGGTACTCTGGAAAGCATCAAAGTCCTTATGGGGTTGAGCGCATTGATCATCTCTAGGTCTTTGCTCACAATATCCTCAGGTCTCCAACAGCAACGTTAGAAGTGGGAGCAGGCCAGAAGAAGCAAATTTGGATCCAGGTTACAACTTACCAAATAATCAGAGGGTCTTAATTTAGAGCAGAACTAGGAACCTCCTGGGCACCAAAATCACCACCAGTTTAAAGATCTTGGCTTGTCTTTGGAGTATAGAGGCCAAAGATGCAGGCCAGCAGGCGTACAGCAGTTCAGCTGGGTCGAATTCAAAATGGATCTAGGCTGATTTTTACCAGGTGGTGATCTGGCCCTATCAGTGTCTGTTGCTCTCTTGTACTTCCTCTTGCTCATTTGTTTGTTTTCCAAATCATTCTGAAAAGGTTTCATGGAATGTCTTGAATTTTTTTCAACATTTTAAATGGGTTGCAAAGACAAAATCTCCACCAGAGTCCCATCTTTACATACAGGGTCAAAACCTTCTAGCGTTCTGTTTATGGAACGGATTAAGGGCAGATGGAAAGAGCAGATGGTCAGTTCCCAGAACACCACCCAGCTCCTCTATGTCAAGTCTGAAGACAACACAAGGGAACTGCTGGCTGATAAAGGCAGAGTTAGTCGCCAGGAAAGCTGGCATTGTTCACGACGTGAATTTGGATATCTCAGACCAGAAGAGGCTCGTCAGTCCCCATCAGCTACTCCATACAGCTGTAGCCCAGGCAATGTGTAGGGCAATGGGGAAGCAGAAATGGTCATAGTCTCACGTGTCACTTCAGCTGCTGAAGGAGAACCAATGTAGACAACATGAGTCTCCTTCAACAAATTGGGGCTGTGCACCAGAGCCTGATGGCTACTACGGGACTCTTCAGGTCTACCTGAGGGCCCGTTCACAGATGCTGAGCTTGATGTGTGCCCCAGACTTGGGCTACAGTACTGTGGCAGGTTTTCTACTTGCCTGGATGGACCGGCAGGACCTGACCAAGACAAGTCACCCCAGAAACAACTGCCTGCTTCAGTCTTCCAGGAGGCCCTAGATAGACCAGCCCAACAGCAAGGCTGCCTGGTGAAACAGGACAGTCAGGCACTGATGGAAACTAATGATGCACTAACCCCACGGTGCTCACTGCTCCCCTCTCCAAAACACACAGCCAAGACCAGGCACTGCACCAGGACCAACTCTATCCAACTCAACTCAGAGCAGCAAGGGAGGCTGCCATAGCATTCGGTCTCAGGACCCAATGCCAGGGGGATGGGGTAGTGCTGGAACCCCAAGCAGGAGGGATGGAGCTAGATGGAGCATCTTCTCCTTGCTGATTTTCCAGCTTCCTCACCCTGCTCTGCCTCTTCCTGCCCCTGCCACTTAGATCAGGGAGTGAGGAAGACGCTGTCCTGCCTCCTGCCTGGGGATCTTGCCTCACATGATGAGGCCCCTGAACTCATTTTCGCCCTAGTATTGCCTAGGAGACCATTTCCCTGCCCTAAAGTCACAGGACCCACAACTAGCCTTCAGGGGATGCCCCAATTGCCTCCCTGCCTCTCCTGTGGTCTCCAGGAGCATGTGACTACTTTTTGGAGCCAGAGTTTAATTTTGGAATTTCTCCCAGAAAAATGGACAGCTTTGGGTCAAAAATGACATTTTCCCATGAAAGAAATCTGGTTGTGATGAAGCTGCATGGAAAGTTTTGGCTGGAAAATTCCCCATGCAAGGAACTTGAGGGAGCTCTACCCAAGGGCAACCTGTAGAAGGTGCTTTAAAAAGTGCTGGAGAGAATCATTGAATATTAGGTTTGGAAAGGACCTCAGGAAATCATCTTGTTCAACCCTCTGCTCTAAGGAGGACCAACTAAGGACAAGGGTTGGAGAAAGAAAGAGCAAACTGCCTTAAAAGAACAAGTGCAGCAGCAATAAATAGTGGAAAGGCACAAGGACTGTGGAGCTGGCGATTCCCATGACAAGCCCCTTGTGCTTGAGTTGTTCATATATCAGTGCGGCCACAATGGACAGACCATTTCACACAGCATCAGGACATGCAGCAACAGTGAGAAATAGTGTAGTGGCTAACTCCCCTGCTTAACATACAGAAGGTCCTGGGTTCAATTCCCAGGGGGTTGGACTTGATGATCTCATGAGGTACCTTCCAGCCCTATGATTTGATTTGACCAGGATGTTTCCTCCTCCTCATGGAAGACAAAGCAGAAAACTCTGAGGTGCAACACATTTTTTTCACGGGGAAACAGGAGCCATGCTCTCAGAGAATAGAGCAAAAGAGACCCAAAAGCCAGGAGAAAGGCAGCGCTTGGGGGGCAAAAAGAGCACAATGTGTGAGAGCAGGCCTAGGAGCTGGCAGAGCAATAGGAAACATGGTGTGCACAGCACAGGTTACAACAGAATCTGTGACAGTCTCATAAAGACTACAGGGGAAGAGACGTTAAGAGAAGGCAATAAAAAAGACCTGAAAGACAGGGACACGGAGATAGTCTCCCTTGGTGAAAAGGTCATGCGGAAATGGTTACAGCGCTGTCACTCCTGGCTTGTGCTGAGAATGGAGAAATGCAGCAGAAAGAGAAAAACTGCAGAACAGACACAACAGAGCTGACAGAGATGGATTGTGGCAGGGCTGAGAAGGAGCCAGAGAAAGAGATGTCCATGGCAGACAGGATGTGGAACGGGTCAGAAGGCACGACCTTTTCCTTTGCTGCCACGTTGCACTGAAGAACAATTCAGGGAAGCGTTTAATCACAGAGCAACACTGGTTTCACCAGCAGACTTCACAGATCAGCACATCCATGTAGGAACGCGGACACCAGTGATGCAAACTGGATGAGGCCTGCAGCTTGTTGCCTGTGGAAAAACACAGGCTACTCTTCTCTGAAAGACGTTGGTCCCATTTGGACTTTACAGAAGTCCAGCCTGCAGATGAGAACACAGGGCACTGCAGAAGGTGGGAAGAACGAGTCCCCTCCAGTGAGACAGTATCATGATGTATAGATTTATCTTTGATGAAACCTGTGATGCGGAAGAGACCAGGATTTTGTAGGGTATGGATTTGACAGAGGTGTATCTATGTGTGTGAGAGAGAGCAGACAGACAGAAATGACACTGACAGAGAAAGCACAAGGAAGCCAAGGAAAGCAACTGTGTTGTCACCAAGAGAGAAAGCTTTTGGGCAGAGTGATGGCTGGAAGGAGAGGCTGGGAATACTGAATAAGGAAACTTTCCCTGGCTGTGTTAAGGGAAACAGGATTTTGAACATGGTGCATTAATGCTCAGGATAATGTCAAAGAAAAATTTGACTCCGTCAGCAACTTCTCCTCTTACCCACAGCACCCTGAATATTGGCCAAGTGTTCAGGCCAAAAGGGGTAGCAGCTTTAAAGTAAACGGTTTTGAAAGAGTGAATTTTATTTTGAATTGTAGCTTGCTGGTCCTTTACTTATTCTTAGGTGGGAAAAAGTTTTAAATGATTGCGAAAGGGAGACATGGAATTCAGCTCGGCTCCTCAAGTTTGTGGAGAAGACTAGGGGATGGACTAGTAGGAGGAGATGAATTAATTCAGAGAAGACATCGTTCTCTTGTTCTCTGCAAAAGAAGAACTTTGAGTCTTGTGTCCCTCTGCTTATACTGCGTGCAAATATATGTTTGCTTTCTCAGTTCTTGCTCACTCTCTCTTCCTCCCCCACGAGTCCCTAAAATTACTTGCCCTGTTTATAAAGCTTAGACTAGGTACGTCAAACAGGCGTAGCCCGGGAACCTCTTCCATCCAGCAGACTGTCATGTTAGTCTAGTCCAGCAAAAAAAACATCTCCCTAACAGAAAGAGAGAGAGATATTGCGGAGCACAATTTCACAATACACAGCACTCCGTGATGCTAGACAAGTGCCATAGTATTTTGATTTACAGCCCACTTGAAATACATTTAAGTCAAATCTGGCCCGGCACAGAAAATGAGTTGGACACCCCTGGCTTAGACCATCCAAACAATCCCGTATTACTTAAATATCCCTATTGCACATTGCAAATAATAAAAGGTCAGGCATTTCCAGTCATATGGCAGAGGATCCATTGGCTGTAGCTTGGCTGAAGTTTGTTCCCACAAATAAATGATAAGAAATGAGCAGATGTGAGGAATGTGGGGTTGGTTTGCAAACTGAAAAAAGCACTGAAGGCAAGAGAGAAATGATTCCTTATAGAGAAGCTGGCAAGCTACACCAACGCCCTCCACTGCACAGAGAGCTGAAAAATTGTGCCACTTACTATTGCTGTGACAGGGCCCTTTTTCACGCTGTTTGAATCAAAGCAACTTGTTTGCTTTGCTGAGATAGGCTAGCAGACTGGAACTGTTTGATTTGACCTTGTGATCCACCCTTCTCCATATGTATATATACACCTAACATACCACCGTTTCCATTTCATGTTTCTGATCAAGTGGGATTGCGCCCATGAGAGCTTATGCAATAATAAATAGATATGTTAGCCTTTAAAAGTGCCAAAAGGACTTTTTGGTTTGTTTTGCTAAAATAGACTAACATGGCTACTCCTCTGGAATTCGTTCAGTTTTAGATGCTGGAAAGCTTGGTTTTAATTTCATTCTACGTGAAACCATGTCTTGTTTCTCCCACCTCTGCTCCATATTTCTGCAATCTGTGATCTTTACGAAAGCCATCACCCTGCTGTGATATTAAAGTGAAGTTTGCAAGAGCAGAGACAGCAGACTGGGTGAATTGTGTCTCTTCAGAGGCATTGCCCCTGGATGTTTTTTTGTGGGGTGAGGGCTCCACGCTGCCCATAAACCAGAGTGCGCTGGGCTGGGAGCTGCCCCTACTGGTGCCTAGGTCCTGTTGTGTCTGAGCAGAGTGGCCCCAGGAGAAGGACTTGCCCAGGGATGCCAACCCATCTGGAAAGGGCCATTGGGAAGGGAAGCTGTGGCTGGGATATTTGCTGTCTTGACCACTTGTATGCCTAAGACAGAGGTTGAGAGGGTCTTTCATCGTGGCCTGGCCCATCTCAGTCTGCCCAAGCGTGCCGAGCAGCTTCTGCAGCTCTGGTCCAGCTGCACCCTGGCAGGCTCCAAAGTGACTGTAGGAGGGTGTTTGAGGCTGGGGGAGAAAGCGATAACTGAGATGGGGGCTACACGCTGCCCATAAACCAGAGTGCTCTGGGTTGGGAGCCGGTGTGCTGCTGTGAAATTCTATCAAGGGGTAGCACACTGGAGTTTTGCCCAGAGTGAAAGACGGATGAGCAGTGACAGGAATTACTTCTGGCAGCGCGCCATGCGGGCAGCTAAAAGGATAATGATATGCTCACATCAGTGGGCTGAACGCCGCAGCTGGGATCCTGCGACTTGCCTAGGAGGTGGCAAAAGATGAGATGTGGCTAAGAGAGAGAGCTGTCATCTGAATTGCTGATTCCACGCCTGGCTCGCAGATTAGCTGGGAACTGCCAAAGGCACCCAGCCCCAGTTTCCATCCATAGAGAGGGTTCTTCAGTGGCAAGAGGGGCTGGCCAAGATAGTTAGCTAGAAGGTGTTCAAAGGAAAGGTGTTGAAATGAGACAGGCAGTTGAGGAGAGAGCTCTGCAAATCCGCGGATATCTGCAGATATCCGCGTTATATCCGCGTCTGCGGATTCAACACAAATATCCGCGGATCATTTCTTGTGGATGCAGATTGGATATGGATCCACATATTTTTACCTGCACAGAGCTAGAGCCTTGCAAATATGTGGATATCTGCATTATATCCGCATCCATGGATACAACACAGATATCCACGTGCCATTTCTTGTGGATGCAGGTCGGATATGGATCCACATATTTGTATCTGTGCAGGGATCTGCTTGAGGAATCCCTCAGATCCTCTGAGTTCACCCAAGGAGCCATCAGCTCACAGGTACCCATTTCTACAGGGGCGTGTCAGTCTCTTTCCACTTCATCATTACTTCATTGGCCTGCTGAAATCTGGGCCCACCCCACTGAAATTATTGAGTAATGACTACAGCCAGCCAGAAACTTCTCAGCAAACTCTTATTTGGCTGGATGGAAAAAGCCATTTTCATAAAAATTGAAGCATTTGCAAAATGTGTCCAGTTCAGTGACAATTCCCACCATTCCAGAAAGCAAAACTGATATTAAATGAAAACAAAATCATTTTGGAAATATCCAACTTTTGTTTTAGAATTTTGAGATTGAATTTAGAATTTTGTTTCTTTTTATTTTTGAATTATTTTAAAATTATTTCATGGCCCATCAATTGTACAAATTATGCACCATGACTGACATATCATACGGTAACATAATATAGTAGTTAGAATATCCTATTCACTTTTAAAAAACTCATTTTAGTGCTACTTCGCTACTTAGCGCTTAGAGACATCATGTCTTCTTTTCTAGCTCGAGGCGGCTCCTGACTAGGTGTTAATGAAACTGTTTGGTGCTGCTGCTATGTCGTGAAGTAAAGTAAAAAGAAAAAAATATAAAAATGAAAATAAAGCATGGACTAAAACTGACATTTGGTGGAAGATTTCAAAAATATTTAATTCCATCCAAATCAGAACTGAAACACATTTTGAAATGTCAACTCTTCTCTCCAACAGGTCATTCCAATTTTGATCAACTCTGCCAGTTTCATCAACTGAGGATCTCGGCCTATGGATTACGATCTTTCACACAGTATCACAGCCTAAATATGATGATGTTGTCCTGACATCATCCTTGAAGGGCCACGGGACCCAAGAGGCTATCCAGGCCCATGCAGGGGGTCTGATTTGAGGATCCCTGAACTTTGAGGCTAACTGACAGTCAAAGTCTCCCTGGTTATTTTAAATCTCCTCAGTACAGTAAATGTGCTCGGTACCTGACCAAAATGCATGGTCTGTCCTGTCACCAGTTCAGACTGAAGGACGGAGGTTCCAATTATGTAGCTTCAGTTGTTATTTTCCTGGTCCCTTTTCCTAAGCGGGACTTGTAGAGATATGCTTGTAGAAGGTTGTGAATTTAGAGACACTTCCTAGCATGGGCCAGTGTTGTGTGAATTGGGAGACGTGCCCTCGAAGAGATCAAACGTGGCTGTTCCCAGCTACACACCTGGATAGCTGTCTGTGTGATTAAAGTGCTGTTCCTCACTCATTCAGTAGCATGGTCTTTAATGAACCCTCAAGATCATTACAGGGTTTCAGAAGTGAGATTTGATCTCATAGTGATATCTACATAGGCTTGCACCTCTGTCTTCAGTGTCTTCTCAGGTGCCACGAGTGCTACTGTCCTGGAAAGCGTATTTGCTGTGAACATAAATTTGTCAGGTGTGTAGGTTTCCAACAAACTGTATATCTGCAATTTTATCATTTCAATGGCCCTACCTATTTGGAGGGCTTCATTTAAAGAGATCTCCCCCCACTCTGAGCCATCTTTTTCTTAATACCTTTCCTGCCATGCCACAAATGAGCCTGTCTTTGATCAGAGACTCTGCCAAGCCACCAAAGTTACAGCTTAAAATACTCTGTGAATGATAACATACTAGGCTGGGGCTGAATTCTGTGGCCCTACTAGTGCGTTAAAACATGGCTCAGACTGTCTTGTGTGTCCTCATCCCTAGCAAAAAACCCAAAGTGGAGCAAAATGTAAGAACTCAGATGGCTGCTGGCCGTGCAGGCTGGAGCTCAGTACAAAAGTGTCTTTCTTAGCACCGTATCATTTCTGTTATGCCTCTGTCAGTCCTGACTTATACACCTAATCAAATTCTAAAGGGGGAGCCATGTGAGTCTAGTTCAGCAAAACAAACAAGGAGTCCTGGGGTACTTTTAAAGTCCAACAGATTTATTTATCGCATAAGCTTTCATAGGGGAAAATCCCATTTTGTCAGATGCTCGAAATAGAAAACTTACAGGATGCAAGGGATTCTACCCATGACGGCTCATGCAATAAATTTGTTAGCCTTTCAAAGTGTCACAGGAGTCCTTGTTTGCTTTCCTTAATCAAAACCACCTTTTAAAGAAACCTAAAGTCCAGCTTTCACACTTTCAACATCAGTGTTAATGGAATTTTTGTGGTGCTTGGTTTGTTTCCTTTTTTTAAAAGAACTTACATAATTTCATTTGCTACACATCAAGCACCATTTGGTCACTGCACAAACAGGTGATAACTGATAATAATGGGGAGAGAGGATTGGTGGAGGTAGGTTTTAAAAGCTACTGAGGAAAGATGCACCCTGTGAAATATAGCAGGAGCTTGTCTTAGGGACGTGCATCTAATACAATTACAGAAGGTGTAGACTTTTCATCCAGCATTTGGTTGAGTGAGAAGAAATATGTTCTGTTCTTTGCTCTGATCCTTATCTTGGGCAAATCATGTCACCACTCTGTTCCTCAGTTTCCCTGTGCAGGACAGGGCTCAGAGAAGTCATCTTTGCTTATAAATCCCCGGGAGAGTTCAGTAGGGAAAGGGCTGTACAAGACCTTCATGCTATTGTTGTACAACGCCAAACACGACAGTGGAGCATCATCATAGCTGACTCCCCCTCAACAGATGCATGATGAATTTGGAGGAGAAGAGCCCTGGCAGTGAAGGTCCCTGAATGTTTATACACACAGAAAATAAAATGAAGAGGTGAGTGTAGCCCCTGTGGATGATTGTCACTCATCTCTGCTTTCCCAGCAGGAGAGACGGTGTGAATGTGGAAGTCCAGTCCACCGTTTTGTCCAAAGCAAACTTTGCCATCCCCAAAGGGGGTTGTTTGCAAATCCTGGACCTTACGCGGGGCCTGTATGCGCCGAATATCCAAAACACTGTCACCCATTTCTGATGTTTTGCCATTGCCCCATCAAAGCTGACCATTGAGTCCTATTAATTAATTCCCTGCTTCCTCCCCATGTTACCCGTGTCCAGCAGCCAGGGCTGGGATTCAGCTCATTAACAACCAAGGCAAAGCAAAGGGACGGAGCTCTCAAATCAATTAGCAGCAGGCAAGATCAAATTGGAAAGTGATATTGTTGTCATCTCCTGCAGGAGGGTAGGCAAGCACAAGGCGGGGGCTGCGCGTCAGACACAATTACCTCAAGGCCTGAGCTAGAAGTCACGTCATTAATCTCTCTCCCGGCATTGCTGTTAAGATGCAGATGGGCTTTGAGGTTGTGGCTGGGAATGGCCCTTCAGTGCACATGACTTGCAGATTAAAGGGAAGCAAAGATCTCTGCCTTACAGATGCGTCCCTCCTTGCCAATAGTAACTCCATGGGCTAAATGTATCGTCACACCATCCTGTTGTTGTCATGACACTGTACTGGACTATCGTGGTTCAACCTTACACAGTGAGTATCATTGCCTTGGAAGGAAGTAGAGGCCCATTCCCAGGTCACAAATACTGAGTGCAGGACGCGGCATCGCTCAGTGACACCTGAGTGATCCTGGAAAATCCAGACTAGCTGGTAATTGTAGTCCACCATGACCCCATAGACACATGAAGATAAAATCAAAGTTAACCAAGATTTTCAAGCAGGACCCATGATTTACGATCCTTAGTTGTTGGTGGCCCAGCTCATGACCCCTTCCATAAGGGCCAAGCACCTGTTCTCTGAAATTCAGGCCAAATTAGGGTATTTCTAGTTAGACATTAACATGGCAGGTTCCCGGAATCATTAGCCACTTTTGAAAGCTGTGGCCAGTAGGGCTAAATTCCCTGTTCTAAGTGCAGGGAGGGCAGTAGCCATTTTATTGCATGAAGTTGAGTGAATAATTTTCCATGAATAATATATCTAACAAATCTAGTCATTTTTCCTGCTCTTAGACTGTCAGTGAGTAGGTTATCAAATGCTCAGATGTCTCCATTAGTGAAAACCATTCCACAGCTTTCTCTGTGCCTGGCTTTTTGGACTCCCCAGCACAAATTTAGGCTATGTCTACACTGGCAAATTAGCCCAGATTAAGGAGGCTTAATCCGGACTAATTTAGCCCATGGCCACATTAGGCCTTCCTTAGTTCGAACTAAGAAATTTTCCCAGGCCCAAACAGTGATACCTTCCTGTGCAGGAGCAGCACCTTGCCTAATGAATAATCCGATAGGGTATGTTTACACTGGAGCCTTAGGTTGATTTAAGGAAGCTTAAGTCAACCTATGGACCCCCATGGCCACACTGGGCTTTTATTAAGTCAACTTAAGGGCCTCCTTAAGTCTACTTAATAGTACCACCTTTTAAAGTCGACTTAATGCCTAAGTTGACCTTATTAAGTCAACTTAAGCCAGTGTAGGTGGGGAGTAGCCCTTTAATTGACTATATGGCCTCCAGGCCCCCTCCCAGAGTTCCTAGCTGCCAGGAAGGGTCGACCTAGCACCTGCCAGTGTGGATGCAGGCAGTCAACAGGAGTTTCCAGTGTGGATGCTCTAAGTCAACTTAAGAAGGTTGACTTTAAGTCGACAAAGTCGATCCCATTGAGTTGACTTAACAGAGTCTGCAATGTAGACATATCCTAGACTCCAGTGGGAACAAAAGTGCCACCAGACTCCTTCTTTGGTTTCATGGTGTGTGGTACTACTCAGCAAAAGGAAATGTGTCCCAGCCAGTGGAGGTTGCAATTCTCAGAGCCATGGTGATCTGTGGCCAAGATTTCCCATCTGCAAACGCAGTGAATTAGTATGAATGAATCTCTCGCAATTAGAGCTTTGGGCTGAGCAGAGATTCTCACTCCTTGAATACATTTGATAAAGTGACGCCCTGGCGTTCCAGCCCACAGTCAGATACCAGCTGTGCTCCTCCCCTCAGTCTCCCAGCATCACCCAAATAGGCCTAATGAAGACATGGAGGCAGTCAGAGTTGAGTGCATGCAAATAATCCCAGCTTGACTCACTCTAAGTACTGAGGAGCTAGATAGTGTTTCCAATGAATTTTCACTCAGCAGATGCACAACGCAAAGGTGCTGCTAACTCTAACCTCCCTACGGTGGAAAGGCACAGTGAGCGCATCACACAGCAGTGGCCCAGAAGATTGCAGAGAGATAGGAGCACTTCCTGACTGAGCTAGAAGAAGTGAGTCCATAGAGAAGACTGTCTCTGCCCTGGCGTGCTTACAGTGTGAATAGACAAAGCTGACAATCCCCTGCTCCCTCTCCAGCAGCTGTGCGAGATGTTGGGTCCATGGCTTGTGAGATGTTGGGTCCATGGCTTGTGAGCTATCTCCTCCATCCTTCTCTTCATTGTAGAGGAGCCACCCAATGTGCTCCTCCAATGCCATCTCCATATAGCTCCTGGCAAAGAGCAAGGAGCCATCTGAGAAGCCCACTAGTTGGATGATGCTCACGTTATTGAAAGAGCCTGAGGGCCAGGCAGCTCGTGGGTGTGAGGAATTGCCTGGTTTCACTGTGTCCCCATTGGCTCTCCTGCTCTGCTTTCTTCTCTTCCATGGAGAAGATGGATGGCAGGTTCCTAACTCTAACGCTAGCTGTGCTGGTGGGGGGAAAAATGAGAAAATTTTTGGAGTGATTTGGGAACATCCAAATTGTTTCTGTTTCATAGGGCTCAGAAGGGCCCTGTGTTCTGGCTTGTTGATATTTTTCACAAAACATGGTTTCAAAAAAAGTCAGTTTTGTTTTCCCTTTGTCTTTCCTTTAGCCACGAGTGCAACTAAGTCAACATTTCCAGGGCTTGCTCCCCCCCACCCTCACTTTTTGCTTTTTCCAGTCTGTAATTCCCTAAACATTTGCAACTTTAATGCATCAAAAGTGATCATTGTAGGAGAGTAAAGTTAGTGGTGGATAGCAGGCCTCTGCCTGAGCCACAGGTTATTATGGTGATGGGGTTACTATGTGTGGGCCTTGTTCCCTGTAACTGAAATTCTAGTTAAAACATGTTCTCTTTTCTTTCCTCTCCTCCCTTCCTGCAGTTTGCACAAAAGACATAACTAAAAGAATCAAAGCGGTAGTTGTGTTAGTCTAGTTCAACAAAACAAACAAGGAGTCGTGTGGCACTTTTAAAGATTTGATAGTCTTTAAAAAAGTGCCACACGACTCCTTGTTTGGTTAACTAAAAGAATGCATCTTCCCTCTCCTATATAAAAGACCCTTGGAGGGAATGTGTTCATCATCTTCTTTCTCCTCTTTCCCTTGCAATGCTAAATGCTTGGTCAGTAATTTGTAGGTGTTGCTGTTACAAAAAAATAAAATGTAAAGTTAAATGCCAGTGCACCATTGACTGAACCTGTAAACAACAAACAGAGGATGGTATAATTAGATTCACCGCACATGTTATTAATATTCATTGCTTGAGGTTTCTGGAGAGTTGTCATGAAAGTAAATTTTTACATCTTTTTAAGTGTAAAAGGGTTATGATATTCCTCCCCCTACTCACTTGGGGCATCAAGGCAGAACGAGCTGGCAATAAGGGGTAACATTTGGCCTAATCCACCTCTGGGACTCCCTGTTTTTTCTGAAAATCAGTTGATATTTTCCTTCAGTTCTTCTTTCACTTTTCCAAAGTATGGGAAAAAAAGAAAAAGGGAAAACTGAAAGCAGACATCTCCCCACCCATTCATTTGCTTGTATTCAGTGACAGAAAAGGGGCAGAAATGGAAAAGAAACTAAAACAAAAAATCCCCCAAATCTAAAATTTCACAAACATTTTGGGGTTTTTTTGAGAAAAATAAGACAAAAATTTAAATGAAACCAATTGGAAGCTCTCTTTTTGTGTCTTTTTGAAATTTTTTATTGAAAAATTTCAGTGCTGGCAACAGTTTTCTGAAGAAAAAAATTAAACAAAGCTCCTTTTTTCAACTGGAAGATATTTTGCTTTAAAATGTTGACCAGCTCTAGCTGTCAGCTTCACTCCTTGTTTGGCAGTGACTACTGGGTCGGTGTTAGACGGGGATCCCTGTTACGAACTCAGAATTCAGCTAGTCACACTTCTCAGGATGCTTCCTGTTTGGGACCAACATTTTCAAAGCTCATCCCAAAGATAATAATATTTGGAAAGTCTGAACAAAATCTTTTCACCTGGTTTTCAGTTATGTCCGATTCTCAAACATTATAAGGTGCTCGTTTTTGTTGCTGCAGGAAATGGATTTGCTGTCACATTGGGAATTGTCCAGGGAGCTAGGTCCAGTCAATCTGCAAAACAAGGAATGAAAACCAGCAGTGTTATAAAGAGAGTTGGCTGAAAATGGGAGATTTTCATGCAGATATTTCCTTAAGAAAAATCTGTATTTGAAATTATTCTGGTAAAATTATTTAGAGGGAGGTGTGAAAAAAGAAGAAAGTGTAGGAAAACCTACTTTCTCACACTTTGACTGTCCTGCAGCTTTTGCCAGTCAGAAAACAATAAGACAATGTTGAGATTATTACTTATCAAAGTGAAAGTGTTACCTTTTCTCACTTTTTGCCTTTTTCTAGGGAGGCAAAACAAGATGGCCTTTCCCCACAGGTTTGAAATGAAACAGTTTGGAGACAAAAAATTTCACATGCCCACCTCTCTCAATCTGCATTTTCCAAAGATTGAAAAATGTCACCCACATGGAGGGGTAAAATCAAGTTCAGTGAAACACATTTTTTTTTTTTGACAAAACTGTTCCTCATAAGATTTTCCTCCCGTGCTAGTTAAAAACTACAGAGTTCACTTGGCATATTTAATTTGTGGTCTGAGCAGGGGGAGTAGGTTGAGATCGCACCTCCCCATGACCATCCTGAAGGGGTGGAGACTGCACCAGAGAGAGGCTCAATCCTTCCCTGAAAAATCTGGTGTTTAACATCCATCCATCCAGCTGGCCTGTGCATGTACCTGTGCAGATGCGGGCGAGCTAAGCTTCTTGTTTCCCCTCATGAGCAAGGAATACTTGAAAATGGACCCCTGAAATCCCGCCGCAGCTGTGGCCTTTTCACAAGCCACAGAAGAGCGAAAGGTCCATAGATGTATCTGCTAGCACTACAACGGTGCTTGCCCGTGTTGGCCACTGGCATTCTGTACCATGAATGTGTGTTGAAGAGCCGGGATCAATGTCAGAGCTCATGTCTCATCCCAAAATTGATCAGAGATGGGGGATGTCAGGTCCAGCTTCCTGCTCTATACCCTTGGATGTTCAGGGGGAACAAAAAATGCACCTGGGTAACCAGGGTTTTATGGACACTGAGTGATCACCCGCAGGACGGGAAACGTGCTACTGTCCCTTCCTGGTTGGATCTGTGTTTCCCCCACATCACCGAGCAGACAATCAGTCCCTGCCCGTTGCCAGGCCCTTACCAAAACAATTCTTCATCATGCAAATAGGCCGGTCTGCCCGAGTGTCTTTGCCACCCCATCCTCACATATCAGACTGCTGCAGCCATGCACTAAAGATCGAAGAAAACGATGCTTCACAACTACCAACTTAATAATCTTCTATGAATATGGAGAGGCTTCTGCCCGGGCACTCATGAGCAGATCTGCTCATGAATAAATTATCTCTGCTTTGTGAGACTAAATGTGGCCTCACACTCTGGAAACAATCATAATTACAGCTGAGATATAAACATTGGTTAGCTAGGAATGTTCGTGCTATTGCTTTGAGCTCTTTTCCACAAAACGCAGGAGAGATTTCTGCCTGGTCAGATTAATATCTGGAGCCCAGGGGTCCTAGTATTTGTGGTATTTAGTTAGAAACCAGGTGGGCCTATAGTGGTCCCAACCATATCAAGACTCCATTGTGCCAGGTGCTGTATATTTGATAAGACTGCAGTTTTCAACCTTTTTTGGATCACAACACACCAGCCCATCACTGCTGAGTCCAGGTCCATTACTGGGAAGCGGCTATTCTACTCCAGCTCCGAAGGAAGGCAAGTGATGCGATAAGCTGAAAGTTGCCGATGCTCCAGTTGCCCGGTAGAAGATTAACTTTGTCTACTGGGCAACTGAAGCGCTATCAGCATCCGATCTATCACGTCATTTGCCTAAACATCCTTCCTCTGTTGGCTTTTAGTGACACATTTAATGTTGTGCGGTGACACAGCGGTTGAGAACCAATGCTGTAAGAGACAGATGTTGCCCCTGAAAGTTCAAAGACTAGATACACAATGCAAAAGAGTGTGTGTGAGTGTCAGACTGAATCCCTGTATTCACACCCTATATGCTATTATAATAATTCTGTACAAAGTCTGCCTTAGAAGGAATTATTTGAAAACACACAATTAGCTGGGCAATATACTTAAAATACATGTAGCAACATTGTAAGTGAAGATGTCAGATTGCACTGTATAGTCTTACAAATACATGTTCCAAACCCCATAACCCCTCCCAAACTGAGACTGCCAAACAGCTCTTCCCTAAAGAAAGGAAGTGTGCTCTGCTTAATTTGCATTTAAGAGGTAAACAGAGTCATGAAGCAGGTAGGGAAACAAAGGAAACTCATATAGGTGAGAAAAAAATCAGCAGTGAACATCCTTCAATATAGATTTGCTTTTTTCCTGGTGCCCATCAGGTAATGTTTTTCAAGAGGGGGGCTGCAACTACAAATGAGGAAGGCAAAACACCAAAGGACTTCTTTCTCTCTGCCCATTAATTTCACTGCACCTGAAGTGATGAAGGAAGCATTCAGTAAACGGTGGGAAAACATGCCCTGTCCTCCAGTGTTTGGTCAAGAAGATTGCGGAAAGCACATGCTGAGAAACTTTGCTTGACTCTGCTATCATTTGTTAAGTTAGTTATTAGTATTTATCTTCTAACCATCTCTGATGTGTGTCTCATTCCTTGTACTCTTTTAAAATAATTTATTTTTTTTTTAAAAGAAACTTGTTTTTACTGACTCCACAAAGGTTTAACTCAAGCGTCCGGGAAACTACATTTGGGTTGAACAGTTGTGTGCATTTTATTCTCTTAGTGCTGTCCACGAGAAGGCTGGGAAGTACAGGACATCCATTTCTGGAGGGAAACTGAAGGCCAAGGGTGTGTTGAGGTCACCCTACAGTGTAACCAAGGCTGAGATAGTATGTAATCCCCGTGTCGCTGGCAGATACTCCGTGTGCGGCCTGTATGCTGGATGGTTTTATGTAAGTGGCTCAGATGGGAGCTTCTTCAGAAAGACCTTGTAAGGCACCAAAAGGAAAGGATGACATAATCCCACCCCCAAGCAGTTCATCCTGAATCCCGTGGCTAGGTTCATTGCCAGTGCAGATTGTGCGGCCGTCATCACACTATTATGCTGCTGATTCTGACGACGGGACCAGTGCTGATCTTGGCCTGCTTAAGTAAATAGGAGGCTCTCTGGGGTCCCGTGTGGCTCTCCATCACTGGTATGAGATCCCTTTCATTCTTGTCAAACCCAGAATGCTGGGCGTCAACCAGGCCAGCATCCCCCTGCAAGTTCAGCCCACACCGATTCGAGGGCTGAGATCTGTGGGTTATGGAGAACTTCCTCATGCTTTGCTAGCTTAACCTTACTTAGGGAAATGATTTAAATTAAGTCTGTACAATAGCACCTCCCTCCTCCCCTGCATGCAAGAAGGGGAGTGAAATCCAGGAGGTCTGTTGACTAACTCTAATTAGTGACACCAACACCTGCATGCATTGTCTGATTGGCAGTGTCTTTGAACCCACTGCATTAGGCCAGACTCGGACTGGTTGATTTTTCTGGGAAGGTCAGACTTGCACAGCATAGGAGTAATGTGGGGTGCTGATTGCACCAGTTACAGCGAGGCAGGATTGGGGGACTCCCATATAAAGCCTTTGTGCTTCATCACCACTGACAGTGCCTATCTGTGACTGGGAAATGGGTGGCCATGCCGAGTGGTTAGAGCAGGAGTCAGAGGCCACGCCCCAGAGCCAAAGTCAGGGAACGGAGGGTCAGGAGCAGATTGGCTGGAGTGCAACAGGGAAGGGAACATGCAGAAGCAGGACCTACCGCAGCCATGGACAAACGTTTTGAGCGGCCACTAGATGGCTGCTGCTGCGGGATTTAAGAGCTGGTCTGCTGACTCCTCCCAGCAGCCAGTTAGGTAGCCTGATCCAGGCCAGCTGCACACGTTAGCTTCTCTAATAAGCTTTGATGCACATCCTACGTCTTGAGATTTCCACAGAAGCACCTTCGTCAAATAAACCTGTTAGTCTTTAGGTGCCACTAGACTCCCTGGTTTTTTTGCTTTACTAGACTAACACGGCTGCCCCTTTGGAACAAAAGCCCCTGTCTCTCATACTTCCATCTCATCTCTTGTTTTCACTCCCCATTGCCTCTGACTTGTTGCTAAATGATCTCCTGTCCCGGAGTCACCATGACCACTGGCTTTGTGTTGTGCCCAGACAAAGCAGGTTTTGGTTGATTTTTCTTTTTCCATGACAAACTTTCTATTTATAAAACCTTTGCCAGATTTTAAAGGCAGAGGGCCAGATCCTACTCTGTGGCAGTGACACCAGGATCAGGCCTTATTGTGAGGTGGGCAGCCCACGTGCTGGCTCACACCATGGTCCCCGTGTCCCAGCTGAATACTGACAAAGACATGGCCTGGCTCACCCGTCTATTAGTATTGTTCAAATAGACACTGAAATTATAACACTGTGTTTTGCATTTAGACTGTACTGAGTGCTTGTGAGCTGTTGCAGACATTAGTCTGTCCCACAACACCTGGGGCCCAGACTGTCACGCAATAGTTAAGAATTTGTATCGTAAGCCTCCCTGATGATAATGCTCCAGACGGAAGAGAGATATTAGCTAAGGGGATCATGGGTGCGACCGTGGTCTCTGGGGGATCCATACTGAGAATGCTCAGTCAGGGCAAGCTGCAAAAAATGGAGCAGATGATCCCCAAAACCATTTGTTATTTTAATAATTAGATTCACAAAGCCAACAACAAGACAGCTAGTTTCTACAATACCTTACTGGTTACCCGAAGCCAAAAGCATAGCTCCCTTAGAGCAATCCAGCCTTGAGCTCTCACCCTGATAGGCAAGTCAAATATGCTGGGGATTATTTAAAATCTTGTTCACCATGTATGAAGTTCTACCAATCTCAAGAGACTGGACACGTTACCCACCAGGCCAATGAATATTTCAACTCTTACTGAGAGGTGGCTTTTGGGGTAGGTGAAGCGGGTGCTACCCATGGCCCCAGCAATAAGGGGCCCCTTCACCTACTCCAAAAGATGTGTCTGCCTCTCATCCTTCAGGATTTGCAGCAGGCAGCTCGTGCTGGGACTGGTGGTAGGGCAGTATTGGGGCCCCTGGCAGGGTGCCAGACTGTGGGGGGCTGGCTGTGGGAAGCTGGGGCCATGGGTCTGGGTAGGGAATTTGGGGCCCCAGGCAGGGTGCTGGAGTTGCAGGGGAAAGGGTATGGCCAAGGGGAGCTAGCATCATGAGGAGGGCTCGGGGTACCGGTGGGGATCCTGTTGGGGGCCCCAGAATGGGCCTTTGTCTGAGGTCCCAGATAGCTTAAGGCCACCTGTGCTCTTACCCATGTACACGTTACAGCCAATTCTTATTAGCTGAACTAGGATTTATTTAAAAAAAGAAAAGCGAGATAGTATGGGTTTAAAAATAATTCTACATACAAATATGAGTAAAGTTTTTAGGTCAGTATCATAGTAGAGGTGATGAGCTACGGAACTGCAAAAATCCAAAGGGGCAGCCATGTTAGTCTAGTAAAGCAAGAAAAGCAAGGAGTCTTGCAGCACTTAAAGACTAACAGATTTATTTCTTGCATGAGCTTTCATGGGAGAATATCCCACTTCGTCAGACGCTTTGAAGAGGAACTGCGAAAGTTCTTCCAGGATCAATTCCATTGGTTATAATCCAATAAGCAAACCCTTATAGAGTTGGTTCAAATTCTCCCATGAGAGCTGGAGACCTCAGTCCTGTAACTCAGGTTTCCTGCTTAAGCAGATCTGAGATGACAGGGTCAGATGCTAGAATTCTTTTAGAGGTCTCTGGCTGGCTATTATCACCACTGGACAGCCTGAAGCTCTGTGTCACAGCTAGTGTAAAGGGTCTCCAACAGAGGGTGTTGCAGGAAGGCATTACACACACGATTGTGGAACGTTAAAGAGGACAAAAGATTTGTGGTGAAAGGGACCTGCTATCACAAGGCTCCACTCACTGGAGTGGTGAGATAGATTGGTGTACCCAAAGGGAAAATTCATAATTGAATGTTTCCCCACCTTTGAACCATCTGACAAAGTAGGATTTTGTCCCATGAAAGCTCATGCAATAAATAAATTTGTTAGTCTTTCAGTGCCCAGGACTCCTTGTTTGTTTGGCAGGCTGTTATAGGACTGGAGGTATTTACACTTGTTAATTGGTTAGCGAAATCTAAGCAGAGAACTCACAGTCAATTTGGGGTTTGTGCCCTGGTTCCTAACAGACTGCTCTGAGGTTGGCGCTCTCAAGTCACCGCAGGACAGCTTGACACCTCTATCTAGCCATCAGCTGGGAAGCAGCCAAAGCAGATTCTTTCAAGAGAAGTGCTGCAACCATACATGAAAGAAAGGAACATGAGAAAGAAATGCACTGTCACATTTTAATATAACAAAAACAAATATATTTGTTTCCCTGTTCATTGAAGCAGGCCAGGAACTGTGACTGGAAAACACAGGCAACAGGCACATTAAATTGTTCTTTTATTTCTACTTATGAATTTGTATTGGGAAAGTACATGATGAATATGTCATATTTCCCCCTTCAGATTCTGTGTGCCTGAGTACCATATGGGTCAGAATAATGGCTATCAACCTTCAGTACTTACACACGTCCCCATTTCCGCAATACTCAAGGTGTCTTCCAATCTCTAGTATATTCAGTCTTATATCCCCCATAAGGCAGGGCTGATATCCCCATTCTACAGAGGAAACCTCAAGTTAGAGAGGCTAAGTGACTTGCCGACGTCACAAAGCAGGCCTGTAGCAGAGCGAGAAATGGCCTAGTCACTAGCCAACCCTCTGCTTCTTCTAGGCTTCATAGGAGACACGACTGGCGGTATTGAAAGAAGAACTTGATTGTCAACCCTGGGGACTAAACTGGTTCCTGCACCTTGTTTCAGCAAAGAGCTTAAACTGAAGAGCATCTTGAGGCTAGGATTTTTAAAGGAGGTCAAGGGAGCATTTGTAGGATTTACTGAAAACCTCACCCTTGCGTATGTGCTAAGTATTGCTGAACTTCGTACTGAATCAGGACTCTCAATTGCAGGACCTAATGCAAGGATTTGTCTAACTTCCATACAGTGTGACTCAGTCTCGTTACACCAAACACCACTAATGGTGAGCAGCAGAGGTGTTGGAAAGTTTTATCACGGAATGTTTTTTCATTGGCAAATGTGGTTTCTTCTAACTTTCCAGTGGGGAAATGTCAGTTCCATAAGATAGATAGATAGATATGTCCACATGAGGCTTTTAATTCAAAACAACCACCGTTGTTTCAAAATAAAAGTTGAAATGTCCAAACGACGTTTCTTTATTTTGAAATGATGAGCCCCCGTCATTTTGAAATACCGTCCATTATTTTGGAACAATAAAACCTAGGGTGAAATTGAAATAGCCGTTGTTTCGAAACAATTGTTTCAAAATAACACTGTTTGGATGTGTTATTTTGAAATAACCATTATTTCGAATTAACCCTTTTGCCCTTCTCCTTCTCAGGGTACTTTCCTTTTTATATATACTCGGTGGGGCCATGGCCCAGGGAGGGGACCATGTTGCCACACATCCCATGTTGCCCCTCTCCTGAATCGAAATAGCAAGTCCTGTGTCTGGACTTCCTATTTTGATTTGAGGTTTTCTCTTATTTTGATTTAACATTTGCTTATTTTGATTTGTTATTTCGAATTAAGGATTTTATTTCAAAATAACTTATTTTGAAATAAGTGTTTATGTGCGAACATAGCCATAGATAGATACATAGATAGATAGACAGACAGATGGATAAAATTAGTTCTCCCTGTGATTTTCCAAAGTGACATGTTGAAACAAAACATTTACTTTTGAATTGTTGCTAGCAAATAAAGCCTTGCATTTGGAAACAATTCTTCAACTTACAAAGGCGTTTTAAGTTGAGATAGCAATTTGCAAAGAAAATTTTCAAATTGAATCAACATTTTCATTTCCATTGTAATTATCCAGAATGTTTCAGCATTTCTAAAGCAAAGTGTTTCTAAATCGTTTTTGTTCCATGAAAATATTTGAGATTTCAACTTCTCATTCTTATCTGGGATCAAACCAAATCTTAAAATTTCCCTTGGGATGGAAATTCCATTTTCCATCCAGCTCTAGAGAAAGGAGAGTTCTGTCTCCTTGCTCCATTCATTCCTGTGGTTTTCATGAGTGAGACAAATGCTGTGTGATTCTTCATTTTCATCCTAGCGAAGAGCAGTGAGAAGAGCCTGCTGCATTCTCACAGCACTGTGCATAGCTGAGCTAACTGCTAGAAGAGAGTAAGCAACACTTGAAGTACTATTTTTTTAAATGCAAACATTACCAAGCACATTAATAATTCACCAATATATTATCTTATTCCACACACGCGATTTTAGGTCAATGAATCTCAAAAGTAAGAAGCAGCCACCCTGATGTCAGTATTAATAACAGGCGAGCAGATAAAAATTGACCCCCCAAAAAAAAACCTGGAATGCAGAAAATGTATATATTATAATAAGACTATTATTTCCTGAACAAATCTTTGTCCATATTTTAGAATGCAAGATACTCTACGACAGTGGTTCCCAACCTTTTTGAGTCTGAGGACCCTTTTTTAACATCAAAAAATTTCATGGACCCCCAAATAATAATAGCTGCTATCAGGGACTGTCTGAAGGCAGCAGTGCTGCAGAAGGGCAGTGGAGCACATGGCTCCCAAATTGTGGGGACATATCCAGGGCGAGGCTGCTCCCAGCAGCGAAATACAATTCATTAAAAATTTTAGAATCCTCTTCGACGTGCATTGCTAGCTGGCAGTGGCTGGGGCCAGATCGGGCCCGGGCTGCCTGCTGCTGCCCAGCAGCGATTGGGGCCGGATGCATTCACAGACCCCTTGCAATAACTCCACAGACCCCCAGGGGTTCCCAGATCCCAGCTTGGGATGCCAGTTAATTAATCTTTTAAGAACTTCAAATTGAAATGAGCCATGTGGTACCATAGCAAATTCCAAATGATTCTGAGCAAACAGCATCCCTTCCTTTGGTGTTTTAGGATGTGTTTGTTCAAGGCTGCATTAAGGCTCCTAGAGGCTGGGGCTGCCCCCCTTTGCGCCCCACCCATAGTGGCTCCTAGCCTGCGGATGGGGGCTTGGGCATTTTGGGGATGGGGTCTGGGCTGGCAGATCTGTCAGCCATGCAGGGCAGCTCAGCACTTTGCACTGAGGCCTGGCTGCTGGTGGTGGTGGGGTAGGGCCAGCAAAATGGCCAGCCTTCAGCATGGGGCAGGCCAGTGCTTGGCAATGGGGCAGGAGGACAGCCAGCTCTGAGGTGCCAGGGCCTGCAGACCAGCCAGCTGTGGTGTCTGAGACACCTAAAGCTTGATTTTCAAAAGTACTTAGCGTCTTACAGAATCTGATATGTTCAAAGCACAGCTCCGCTCACCTCGGTTGCAGTCGCGAGTGCTTAGAATCCAACCCCAGGATTACGCGACCATCTGTGAAAGGCTGATTGAAATGACTTGCCCAGAATCACACAGAAATCTGGCAGAGGCAGAGCTACAGTCTATTTCTTCAGGGAAATAAGTTATCTTAACTATGAGACCACCCTTTTTCTTTCTGTGACCCCCTTCGTCATGCACTGCATATCTTCTAAGTTCTGCAACGAATGAGAAAGGGGTTGAACTGGTTGTGAAATTCCTACTGAAATAGCTTTTTGACAGAAAATGCAATTTCTGAACAATCAAATTTTCTGTGGGAAAATTGCAGTTTTGCCAAAAAAGGAAATCCATTAGGGAACATTTTATTTCAGATCATTTTGACCCTAACAGAATACTTTCTATTGTTGAATTGACCCAAAATGTTTCAGTTAGAGTCTGTTCGACAAACCAAAAAGGAAGCTGGAATGTTTTGTTTTAAGCAAAAAGGTTAGAGGAAAATGTTTCGGCATTTCCAAATTAATTTTTCAGACTATTTTGTTCCACATGAAACAACCATCTTTCAGTTTTTCATCACATTTTGGGACGCAATAATGGTGAGATATTTGAATTCCCAAGAGGATGGAAATTCGGAATTTTGTTCAGCCCCACAGACAACAGCCGCATTTACTCCACAACTCTGATTCAGTCTCAAAGCACAGTACTTCCTCCGCATTGAATGAGGTAGAGGTTCTGTTGAAAAACAGTTTGTGATCATGTAGTCAAAGACTGAATCATAATTCACATGTGCACTAAGGCAATTTAAGGTTAAGCATGTAACTTGAATTCTGGCATTTCCTAGTTTTTGAATGCTTGACTTTTCAAACTGTTCTTCTAATGTAGTTTTCTGGTATGACGTCAATAAATGAATACACGTTAAAGCCGGAAGGAGCAATTAGATCAACAAGGAGTTGTGTGGCACTTTAAGACTAACAGATTTATTTTTTGCATGCGCTTTCGTGGGAGAAGATGGACTAGACTAACACGGCTATCCCTTTTGCAATTAGATCATTCAGTCTGACCTGACATGTAGCACCAACCACAGAATTACACCCAGTTACCCCTGTATTGGGGCTACTAACTTGTATTTGATGAAAGCATCCCTTCCAGAAAGACACCTCATCTTCAGCTGAAGAATCCAAGAAAAGGGGATTCCACCATTTCCTTTGGTAATTTGCTACAATAGTTAATCACCATAACTATTAATCATAGAATCATAGACAATCATTAACAATTTGTCTTATTCCTTATTTGAATTTTTCACAGTCATCTTCTAGTCATTGGTTCTTGTTCTATCATCTCTATGTTAAAAATACCCTTGGTACCAACTATTTTCTTACTCTGGAAGAATTTATACATTGTAATCAAGTCACCTCTTAATCTTCTTTTTCATCCATTAAACAGATTGAGCTTTTAAAGTCTCTCATTAGAAGGCATTTTCTACATCCATCTGTAGAGCATTTTTTGTGATTATTTTCCATCCTTCATCAACATCTATTTGAAGATGGGGACAGCATCCCAGTATCCGTCTCACCATATACGGAGATTAAATCACTTTCTGCTCCCGTCACTCCACACCTATTTATAGATCCAAGAATCACACTAGCCCTCTTTGCCACACTGCTGTATGGGGACCTCATGTTGAGTTGCTTAGCCATGTTTGCGCCTAAATGCTTTACAGAATCGTTGGTGTACAGGATACAGTCCACGACTCTGTATGGGTGGCTGGGTTCCTCGTTCCTAGATGTATTCTAGATACAGTTTAAAAAAAAATACCGTGCTGTTAGTGTTTTGCATTATTAGATTGTGGCCAATCCCCACCAGGACCACAATCCCCAGCTTCTCTTGTCTCTACTTGTTTTAGCTTTTCAGAGCTCTTTGAGGCAGGGACCAGGAGTTCTTCTGAATTTGTACAGCACCAAGCACAGTATAGGTGCTGCCAAAGAACAAAGTGAAGAGAATAAGCCGGTGATTTGATTGGCACTAATAAATAGTGGTGGCCTCATAAGGAAGCTTGTTCTTGTGAGACTGCCAGCCCACTTTTGCAGACCAAAACAGCTTCAACAGGCTTGTCTGGATAGAAACATTTACTTGCTGCTTATGCACACTGAATCTCTGAGTCTTGCCCAACATTAAGGCTTTGCCAATACATTAAAGGGGAATAAATTGTACTGGTCCTGGTGTATCGATATCAGTGAAAAAATTGTATTCTAACCCAGCAATCTCAACCACAGTGTTGGGACACATTTGTACTGTGTCACGGCGAGCCGGGGAGATGGGTGCATTTGGCTTGGGGGAAGAGGATGGGCTGGTGTATCCTGTAGGCTTGCAAAATGCTGCCAAGTATGTCATGACCCGCAAAAGGTTGAGGACCACTGCTCTAACCAACACAGTTATACTGGTACAAACTCTATGTGTTAACATTAAATATTGGAATGCTTCACGTTTATTTTAGATTTGGTTTCAATTTTGCCAATGCCCTGCTCAAAACCACACTTGCACATACATACCTGCTCACAAAAAGAGTGAAACTGTCCTGGTTTTAATTTAAACAGATATTGTTTTTCAACCTCCTCTTCCTAAATGACATGAGTAAGAAATAAGCAGGTCCAAGAATTGCTAGAGTCTCATGCCTGTCACCAACAGCTATGGCATTTGGAGAAGCTGTTTTCCCTGATCTGTTCACATCCCTTCTGATAATGTAGCATATGGATCAGCAAAGATCAGGCAAAGAGCTGTTTCAGGCAGATCAAGGCCTCCTAGAAAGTCATTAGAACAAGGATTCATATCTGCAAGGGCCAAAGATTCAATGTGTGGCCTTCCTGTGCTACCCACCGTGGGAATGGTGGGGTGGTTATCGTCAAGTTAGAATCACTGTGGCTAAAAACCCAGAGCTCTAGACAGGTCACTGTCCTGCCTTCATCACAGCATCTGATACCTTCCAGCCTCTGAGTGATAGGACTCACATCTGGCACGTTTGCTCTCTAGCACTAGTTGAGTTTGTTGAAACCATTCAACTACCAATGATTTTTTCTTTTAAGGAAAAATAGCCATTTTTTTCCTAAGTGGATATTTTTGCAGAAGTTTTTGGGGGGGCTTTGGAACCTGAAAAATTTTGCAAAGGGGAGTGAGCTTAGAAGCAGTAGTGGAAATTTTTTGACTAAAGATGAAAATATTTCCAAAAATATCCATGAAAAAACATCACCATGTCAACCAACTGTAGCCATTTATGTTTATTGTTTATGGCAAAAAGATCCAGCAGCAGTGTTTAGGGTCAGGACTCCCTTGCGCGAGATGTTATACAGACATCTAAGCAGGTGGAGCTCCTGATTTGGGGAGCAAAGCTATACATTCTGCATCCTGTGGTCTCGGGTCCCCTTGCACTGCAGGCTGAATGCTCCCGTACAGAAAGATGAAAGGCCACAAAACCAGAGAGATGAGCTTCTAGTTCTTCACACTTGTACTTAGCCCCAGGACCTCATTTGACTGTGATTCAGTTTAACGTTTCATTTATCACTCCAAAGCATCTAAGATACTTAATGCAGCTCTGAGTGGTTGGGAATTTCAAGTGCCCTGGGCAAGATCATTCCGAGCGAATGCATTCGGGAGGATCACAGCGAATTCACCCTGTGACTTGGCAGCAGGCGCATTTCTAGCTCAAAAATGGCACGCGAGTTAGACAGAAGAAATTACAGTGGACCAACTAGGTCAGAGGAGCCCAGATTTCTACACATCCTGGTGGCTTCTTTCTCCCTCCCTGCAATATCATTTCTCTCTTATATATACACACACAGAGCAAGCCAGACTGGGACATCTTCCACAGGGCAGAATTATTTATGAGGAATTCTGAAAATGTAGACGTAATGTTTCCAGCTAATAGAACTCAAATCACTTGTGCTGCACCATTAGAGAGGAAACCTACCCGAGTAAATGATACACAGGCCATAAATGGAAGCAGTTGTGGTGTTTTTATGACCCTATAAACCTTTGGCAGTTTATTGCTATTGAACAAACATGTAACCTGATCCTTAAAGCTCAATATCAGAAACCAATAGAGTCCAAAGCTTGCAGTTATATTCGGTCTTTTTACTGCGCTGGTCGCTACTGATATTATTTTTTTAGTGCTGTGCTGTGTTAGTGCTTGATAAATCCCGGGCTACTTTTGGAACATCCACTGATCGATCAGCGTGCAGGGTGGAATCAAGATTTATTAAGGAGGAAAGGCGATTCTGTCTTAATTCTTATTTTACATATTGAGGACGCCTGTGAGGAATCTCTGTGATGTTTTGAACAGTGATTCTGGACCTGTTAGACTCACTATTGTGCAGCCTGTTTCCTGGAGTAGAAAAATGTGTAATGCTTTTCATATTTCATGAAGCAAGTGCTGAAAAGCATTGCAGGGCCCTACAGACTTAGGTCAAATTGAGAGTGTTGAAATCAAGATCTGAGGCCTGTGACAGATTATTGCCCAGTATTCACATGCTATGCACTGTTGTAATAACCTTTCTACAAAGATGCTTTAGAAAATATTGTTTGAAAACTCATAATTTGCTAGCCCGTAGTGTCCAATATTATACGTCAAATTATAAGATTTTCTGTATGGAATTATTAACACACATTCCCAACCCCATACCTCCCCAAACAGAAGTTGGCAGATAGGTCTGTCCTAAACAAAGGAACGTGTGCTTGGCTTAATTTGCATTTAAGCAGTAACCAGGGTCATCAAACAGGAAGGGAACATAAAGAAAAATCAAACAGGTGAAAAACATCAGGAAACATTCTTCCACATAGGCTTTGGCTCTTGGTTCTCAGCTGGAAATGTTTTTCAAGAGGGGGGTTTGATTCAGGCTGATTAAAATTATTCAAAGGAGAGAAAAACGCCCAAAGGTACTCCCCTTTCTCTCCCTGCCTAGCTGAAGCAACAAAAGAAGTATTCGCTGGACTCTGGGAAAAAGTGTCTTGACCTGCAAGGTTTGGTTAGTAGGACCACTGAAAGCATGTGGTGAGAAACTTTCCTTCAATCTGATATAGTTTGTCAGGTTAGCCTTGGTAAACCTTTTATCTTTATTTCTCATCCAACCATTTCTGACTTTTATAACTCATTACTTGTACTCACTTAACTTATCTCTCTCTGTAATAAAATTGTTCTATTACTTTATCTAGTCCATTGTGTTCAAGCTGAAGAGTCTGGATAATGACTTTTGGGGCAACATTCCCTAAAAGGAATAACAGACTGTATATCTGTACTGTCCAGGAGAGGGCTGGGCAGTGCTGGACATATGTTAAATTCTGGGTGAAAATCGGGGACTGGCTGGGAGAGTGTTGGGCTCATCCTATGGTAAAATTTAAGGCTGGTAAAATCCAAGACGTGGCTGGCTGTAGAACACCCTTGGCATATCCGGGAGTGACTTAGTAGGGGGAAGCTCTTTCTGGGCAGCGAAGCGTTGTAAAAGGCATCGCAGGTCAAAAAGCCAGGGTGACACAGCTGATCATTAGCCTGGACTGTTTCTGGTACAATTTAGAATGAGTCACTGACGTTACGGAGGGCTTGTCCACCCCTGAAACACTACAGCAGCATCGATGTGGTGTCGCAGCTGAATTTCTCTAGGAGTTCAGTGTAAACGGTAATACGAGGAGAAGAGTTCTTCCATCAGCGTAGTAAATCCACCTCCTCAAGTGGCAGTAGCTAGGTTGACCGAAGGATTCATCTGTTGATCAGTCTACACAAGGAGTTATTAGATCAGTTTAACTCCATCGCTCAGAGGTGTGCGTTTGTCACTGCCCTGAGCAATGTATCTGGCTTGACCAAACTTTTTAGCGTAGATCAAGATGAGGCACAGTGAGATCCAGCTTAAACAGTTATGAAACAACTGTCCAACTTCAGAGGCTTCTCTTTAACTCTTTCATCAGTGTCTGAATTCAGTGCTGGTCCCAAGACTTCATATTCTCAAAGCTGAAAGAGCATGAACTTCTCTGACAGCAGAAATAGCCACATTATTCACTGAAAATAATATTCTCTGCACATTTGGCCTGCTTCCTGTTTGTAATTCACATTTAGAGCTTGGCAAATAACTGATTTTTTGGTTCGGTGGCAATCACAAAAAGCAATAATGAAGATTCTGTGTGGGTTGAATTGAATTGGAAAATGTTCAGAATTGTTGGTGAATTGAAGAAGGTGGCCTTGGTTCTGTTCCAGAGAAGATATCTGAGCTGGGGACTTTTACCTCCCAGGTGAACCCTCTAACCAGTGGGCTAAAAGATGCAGGGGTGGAAAGCATCGGTGGATGGAGTACCAAAACCTCCTTTCCTGCCAGTTTAAAATTCACAGATGGCTTTGGATCAACTGAATAAACTGTTTGTCTGAAAGAATTCCACCCAAGTCTATCACAAACCCACCTTGATTGCTACCCTAGATGCATTCAGACCTTTGTTCCAAAGAAGAATCTGATCAAACTGCATTCAACTGACACCTTATTTGCAAACTGTTCTCTTTTGCCTTTTTGCTATTTGTGGCACTGGACTGGCCATCTGAATCACATGGCATCGTTTCTGTTTCTCAGCTGGCTGCCTCAGTAATGAACAGTGCACTTTTGGGGCTAAGCATTTGGGTGACTAATAATGAATGCCAAAACCTGGGAGACTTTAGGGCTTCACATTTTCACAAACACCTGGTGGTCCTTGAGTGCTTGCGACTATGAAGGACACGGTCCCATGGGCAGTACCCAAGTGTAGGTTTGCCGACTTAGCCACCAACGACTGGATGCTTGGAAGGTGCTAGGTGCTGAAGTTCCTATTTTGGGAGCCTGATCCCAATTTTGATTCCACTGTGATGCACAAAATTCCTGCCTAACCCGTATAGGCACCCAACCTCGTTCACAGCCTACATTTTTTAGGGTAGATGTAACCCCAGTGCCTATGCTTCTACCTCTGGGCACATGTACTACTTCTACCCAGCGGGCATCGGGATGCCCATCTCCTGCCTAAGTTCCAGAGCAACTCCCAGGCCAGGAGAAGCAAGGCAGCTAATTCATGGATGGAGCCTGGTCTGGTAGAATTATTTGGAGGCTGCCTATGAGATCGAATGTCAGTCCAAACCCAGTTGGAGGAGGCAATCAGAGTGCAGCTCCCGGCCTAGCCTGCTGACTTTGTGAATTGCAGCACAAGCCACCTATCTCTCCCATTCATTGCCCAGGAGCTCAGTCTTGGAAAATGGCAGTGACTTTTCCATGCACCTCAAAGGTAAACATTGTGTTTCTCAGCGTCGCTGCCCAACAACTCTCTTTTAATATTCATCTCCAATGCGTTTTTCTGTTATTGGATCTGATTCTTTCTCCAGTGTGAGCCAATGGGACCCAGAGGTGAGCGAAGGGGTGGAGATATATAGAGCCTTGCACAGATACAAATACCTGGATCCGTATCCGATCTGCAGCTGCAAGAAGTGGTCTGCGGTTATCCATGTTGTATCCACGGATGTGGATATAATGCGGCTATCTGCTGATATCCATATATTTGCAGGGCTCTAGCTCTGTGAAGATAAAAATATCTGTATCTGACCTGCATCTGCAAGAAATGGTCCACGGATATTGGTGTTGTATCTGCGGATGTGGATATAATGCGGATATCTGCTGATATCCACATATTTGCAGGGCTCTAGCTCTGTGAAGATAAAAATATCTGTATCTGATCTGCATCTGCAAGAAATGGTCCACGGATATTGGTGTTGTATCTGCAGCTGCAGATATAATGCAGATATCTGTGGATATCCGCATATTGGCAGGGCTCTAGAGATATGGTTTTCTTTCCATGGCTGACACAGTCATTGTCTTCTCTGCTGAGATTGCCAACACAGGAGCCCATTAATTCCAGTTGCGGTGGGCAACTGTCTGGTGGGGTCAGGACTAACACACCCAGCCTGTTTGACATGGGAATCAGGAGAGCAACAGCCTTTGGTTGCTAATAATTTCTGCTGTGGTAGAATTGGGGACCTGGTGGTAAGAGGTTCTGTTTCCAAATCATCCCAGGAAGTCCTGTAGGAAGTTGGCTGTTACTAATGATTTTACTTGGAAGCAGAGCCCTAACTATGGTGGGGCCAATGCAGCAAAGCCCCGGGTGGTGCGGAGCGGCTCAATAGAGCCACTCTATTAAAGGGCGGCTTTTCTGGCGCCAGCTCCAAGCGCTGCTAATGGCAAGGTGCGCGTTCTGATTGGAATGCGCGACGGATGACAAAAACCAGTGTTACGGCTCTGCTTGGCAGAAGTTCAGATACCATGACGATAGGCAGCAGGATAAAACCATAGATAGATAGTAGATCATTGAGTCTTACAAGGAAGACTGTTGTGGTAAGATGTTTCAGCTGAGAGAAATCTAGAGAAGCAGCTGAACTCTTGAATATTAATCTGAGCTGCCAAGTCCACCTGTCACTAATAATTAGTTTCAAATATATAATTGATCAGCCTCCCAAGTGAGTGACTAAGGAGATGGAAAACCATGCTAGTTAGAATGTGTTCAGCAGGAATTTCTCTTTAGTGTCAAGTTCCTTCGATACATATGACTTGATTGAGCACAGACATTGTGGTTCAATCAAGAATGTGCGACCCATGGTACTTGTGAATGGATTGCGTGAACGTGCTGCAGGTTTTTCTTTAGTCCAACTGAAAGTCAGTTGGGGCTGGTTCCACCTGCCCAGACTGTGATCTAGAAGAGTGGTCAGGTTACTGGTGTCTGTTAATGGACAAGTGGATGAACCTTTCACCCTTAAAACATTAACGAGCTTTTTTGCCTTTGTTTGGTTGGTGGCACTTCTGCGAAATGAACCCAAGTTCTACAGCTGCCCCTGTTACCGATGCACATTACCGGGATCAAGTCTCAGAATCCTTTCCAGGGTCTGGGGGTGTTTGTAAGTAATGACTGTCATGAACCTATGCACCCAAACCCAGTCTGTTAGTCATGAAACTATTCTCTGGATTGGGTCAGTGTGCTCTGTGATCAGCAGGGGAATTCAGAAGGAGCCTGCATCCCCTACAGGCTGTTGACTATGGAGAGATCATCTCTATCATTGACCCAAAACCAAAGATTTTAATGCTATTAGAAATGTACCACACACTAAGATATCAGCTCTTGGTGTCTGTACCCATAAAGCATGTGAGAAACACGTGGATCTCCTGCCAGACTCCCATCCTTGTCCTTGCCAACCTCACCACCAAACAGCCTCTCTCAAAAACTTTTGGGGACCTGGCTTCCTTCCCCCTAATGTTTCAACTGAAATGAAAATGCTCCCTCTATTAAAAAGAAAAACAAAAAAACCCTTTTTTTCATCAAAAATGTTTAGATAAAACCCTACAAGAGATGGGGACATGGCAGAGCACAGAAAAAGCAGGGTCAAAGTCATGGGAAGTTCTGAAGCCTGGGATAAAAGTTATAACAGTGCCTCATTCTGACCCAATTTAGCCCTCTAGGTCATGTTGCCTCAGAAAATTCAATTGTTTTCATGCCCAAGCTTTGTGAGCCAAAATATATACAAACTTCACACAAAATGCTGGTCAGTGTGGCATGGTGTGGGGAATCTCTGGCTTATCTCAAGGGAATGTTCACATAGAAAGATTATCTCGTCTGATGTTAGAAACTGGATGGAGTGGCTTCTTGTGTGTCCATACCACATCCATTTTGTGTTTAGTCTATCCCTGGGTCTAACTTATCTACAACTGAAGCGGTGAAACAAAGATCTAAGATCCATCCAGGCACTGGATATACATTAGAGGGACTATGCAAACCTAAAACTCCACAATTCTACTGAAAATTTGATATGTATAAACTTTCAAATCATTTGTATATATCTCATTGCTTTAATCATCTAACATTTCTCTCATCTTTTCTTTTATAATAAACCTTTAGTCTTAGTTACTAAACGATTGGCTGGCTTTGTGGTACTTTGGGTAAGATCCACATTTACATTCATTTGGTGATGTGGCTGACCCTTTGGAGTCAGGAGAATTTTTTTTTTTTTGGTGACGAGCATAGAGTTTTAGGTAACTTATCTCTTTACTGGACCAGTGCCTGACTGGGAGCCAAAGACTGAAATGCAGTGAAGGGGACTGTGTAAATTCTGTTTTAGCTTCTTGATAAACAGTGTGGCAAATCAGAAGCATTGTTTTTGGCTGCGTGGGAAGTCTGACTTCAGTGCTGGCTACCTAGGCATGGATTAATCACAAGATGAGATGGTTCTCCTCAGTTCTGATCCACTTTGGCCATTCCTATGTTCCTTTGCAGCCCAGGTCATGTGTCACTTGCAGGTTTAGCGTAAAACAGGGGTTTCAAACTCAAATCATGATGAGGCGCATGAGGACTAGTACGTTAGCTTGAGGACCACACCACTGAAACCTTTTCATACAATGATATTGCAAATATCAATAATGATAGTGTCATTGCGGGCTGCAGGAAATAACTTTAGAGGCTGGATGTGGCCCGTGAGTTTGGTGTAAAAGGTGGATTCACCTTAACTTAGGTTACGAGTTGACTATAGGAGTGGTTGGGTGTAATTCTGTGGCTGGAGCTGTGAAGGAGGTCAGACTATTAGGCAATCATATTGGTCCATTCTGACCTTACAGTCTCCAAATCTATGAGTCTATGCAGTCTTTAAATCACGATTTAAGATGTCGTAAACCCAGCTGGAGGTTGGGGGTCTGTTACAGAAGTGGAGGCCGGTCAGGTCCTGCGGCCTGCAAGGTGCAGGAAGACAGATTAGATGATCACAGTTGTCTTGTCTAGCCTCAGTCACTCGAGGCACATCGATGTGGGAGGTGAGATATCCAGCCGGAGCCGACATGCTGATTGAGCTAACATGGAAAGGTAGCCTTGACACAGTTGTCCTGAGTAAGACCCCATCTGAGATCCTAGGCATGTGGTCGGATGGCTAGCTGGATGCACTTCCATGTCAGCGCAGGCACTCAGGTTATGTGTGGGTGGCTGCTCAAATGGGAAATTACATTTCCAGCTTCAGTGTAGACAGAACTTACAGTGAGATCCTTGCCCTACTGAAGTCAAGGGCAGTGCTCCTATGGGCTGTGTTCACACACAGGGGGTTATTTCGATACGGTTGTTTTGAAACAACTTGTATCAAAATAGCGCCTTATTTCAAAATGACTTATTTTGAATTAGCAAAAAAGTCACTTCGAAATAAGGACAAAAGCTGGAATCGAAACAGCAATTCCGGACAACAGTTATTTCGAAACGACTCACTGTCGTTTCGAAACAACATGTTCAGATGACGGTTGTTTTGAAACAAGTCGTTTCAAAACCACCGTTGTTTCGAAACAACACGTTCGCACGGCATTGTTTCGAAACAACCGTTGCAAAACAACGTTGTTTTGCCCACAGACTAGGTTTAACTTGTTTGGAAACAATGCCGTTGTTTCGGAACAATGGTTCCTGTTGTTCCGAAACAACCGTGTGTCGTGTGAACAGCTGAAACCTTATTTCGAAACAAACTCCGTTGTTTCGAAATAAGGAGGTTGTGTGAACACAGCCATGGACATCAGTGGGACCAGGGGTTCCCCTTTAGCCTCTCTGTAAACTAGTGGTGTCCATGCTAACTCTTCTAACGGTGCCTGTGAGGCATTTAAATACTGTGGCCTTGAAACTGAGCTAGAACACCAGAGCGTAGGAGAGCAGCCCCACGGTGTCTGTGGGATGGGAGAAAATGGTAACCCCATGCATCAATTGTCCCGGGACATACTCTCCTCTCTGCTGAATAAGAGCTCTGGCATCACATTGGCAGGCTGGCAATAGGGTTTCATTACTTCTTATTGCACAACCAGACGCAGGAGAAGCCAGAGCGACTCATGCGCAAGGAGGCAATCTGTTTTTATAAGGCAATATATATTAGTGTATGTTTAAACCTAACCTGCTCATGCTTTATGTTCTTCCAAGCGAATGAGTTCAGTGCCGGGTGAGAGAGGCTGTCGGAAATGACAGAGAGCTTTGAGCAGGTCTGAGCGGGGAATGTTTGGTCTTGGGGGAAATATCTCAGTGGCGTGTCCGCACGAAGAGGATCTGGGGAGCTGCTCAGCACTGATATATACTCAGTGCTGGCCCAGGAATTTTTTAGCACTCTGCTGTATGAACACAGGCCTGACATGGTTTAAACATGACTTTCCCAGGCACTATAATTTAGTCTTTGGGAGATGCCCAGCCAAAACCTCAGCACCACTTCAGTCCCACTGCACTCTTGGGGAGGATGGGCATGGGGTTTTTTTGGGGAGGGGTGTCTCTCTGTGGCGGGCTGGAAGGATATGTCTTGATGGAAAAATTCCCAGTGGGTGTGGAAGTGGACCTGGTTTGGAGTAGGCAATATAGGTGGGCGGATGGAGAGATAGGCTGGGATGGATAGGTGAATGGGTCGGTGAAGGGATGAGTGGGAGGTGGGTGGTGATGGGTGGGCCTGAAGAGAAAGGAAGATGGAAGAGCTAAGTGGTGACAGTTACTCATATTTCCAGCCTCCGGAGCTCTCTCTTCTTTGGCGGTGTTTTGACTCTGCTGTTCGTGAAGACTGTATTTTCCCTTGATACTTGCATCCTTGCCAACTGGCATAAATCAGAGGGGACAAAGGAATATCCAGCCTCTTACTGACAAACCCTAGCAAGGTATGTTTTTGCCATTACTTCAGCCACAGACCTGTCCTTTGTGCTCTTGGAAACACAGGATGCCCCTTGCCTCCTTCCCCAGAGCTCAGAGAGACCCAGGGAGCTTGGTGTGACTTTTCCATTGTGTGTGTGGATGCAGGAGATCAATATTCACCTGGCCTGTACCCTGCATCCCCGCTACTCATATCAATGTGTCAAACTCCTGTTGCATCTGTAGGTTACTTTCACCAGCCTGGGCCCTTATGTTTATGATCATGTCTTACACTTTCCCTGTTAGTCTCTTTCTGCAGCTGTGAGTTCTTATTTATTTGTCCCAACTTTGCATCTTCATATATTTCTTGACTGCAGCTTGCGCTCTGTCCATGAAAGCCTCCGATTTTTGCTTCATTTCCACATAGGCTGGAGCAGGGCTAAGGTGTAACAATTCTAAGTGACAAACGATTGGCCCCATGAATACTTGCAATGACTGTTCATTTCAAATCTCAATACAAGTTTGTGGCAGTGATATCCGAAGGCGACCCGATCCCATCCGTAGCAATTCCACAGCCTGCCGCACGGTATGTCTTGCTTTTTCCACATCACTTGACTGAAATGTAATCAACTCAGCATACAACAATGTGACCCTCTGAATTATGTATTTAATAGGAAGCATGGAGCCAGGAGGCAAAACCAAACAAACTAAACAACCAATCGATAAATTAAGTTATTAAATGTAGAAGGGGGATGGAAACATTTTTAGACAGTAATAAGGAAACTGCCTCCTTATGGTGTTCTTTTGCAGCCTCCTGGTGCACTCAGAAAGCACTAACACCCGGGTTTAAATTGTTGCTTTAATTCCTGTTTTGGATGTCACCACTCTCAATTACTCTTTTTTTTTTTTTAAATACAGACATAAAATAGATTTATGTTTCTTAGACTTTATTAGGCAGTAAAAAAAAAAGAAAGAAAAAAAAGAAGAAAGAGAAAGAAGTCTGAGCCAGCACAGCTAAATAATTTATGACTTAGCTGGAGGGGTAAGAAGAACTAAACTAAAAATAAAACATATGTACCTGAGGGAAAGGGATTGGATCTTATTGTTTTTCCCAGTGCAGAACTTGTTTGATGCGATGTGGAGATGTATATATTCAATTGGAAAGTCCCCTTGCAGACATGCTGCAACTTATCATCAGATTCTAACCACCAATACAGAGGAGACTCTTTTGATGGACTATTCTTTGCCTGGGTTATAAAGCAGAGCTGTGTGAGAGCAAATGGTGGGTGTTCTGTCTCCCATGAAGGGATATTTATTATAGGAAGCCGATTTAAGCATTAAGCAATGATGTTTCTTTCCCACACAGCTCTGAAAATCAATACATTCATCTACAGCTCCTCCAATAACAACATCCTCGACATTGTGCGCGTTGTTATGCATCTTTTATAGACTGTTTTAATTTAGCAGGTTAGAGTGTGTCTCACGTTCCTGTTAGCATCCCGCAGCTCCACTGAATAGCAGGATTTGGGTTCAGGCATTGTGCCTGATCTGAACAGGTCATTCCCTGTTACAGGTGCTAGATCTGTGCCATAAGTGGAACTTTTGTTCTAGAGGCTGGTGGCTGAGATTTTTAAATTTGGTGGCTGAGATTTTTAAATTTGTTTTTATTCTGGTTCTGAACAAAGCCTGAAAATATTGAAATTCTCCCCAAAAGAAACTTTTGGAGGAAAAATCATTTGGGATCATTCAAGATGTTTCCTCTTGACAAAATCAGATGGCTTTGCTTCTGTTTCAGTTTTGACTTCATTTGATATTATCATGTGTAATGCAATGCAAAATTAAAAAAAAAAGAAAGTTTTAAATGAAAAGTCATTTCAAAAGGAGAAATAGAAATGTTCTGTTAGAGAACAAAGATGTTAGAGAACAAAACAGATTGTCCCAGAGGTAGATGGGGTCAAAAAGTTGCCTTTATTGCCTGCTCGTTTCACCTTAATGCAGCAAGTGAGTGAAGAGGGGCTGCCTTACAATTCTTTTATCCAAAATAGTATGAAAAAACACATGGCTGGCAACTTTCCATGGACCTTTATATGGTTCCATTACCACCTATACAATGAATATTGATGATTATGTAGTGAGTATAATTATGCCACCCCTATTTATACTTTTCAGGTTTAACATACATTACACAGGCACTTTACCGTCAAACATTATTTTCTATGAAAATCATGACTACGCATTCTTAAGAAAACATGATACTGGGGAGGAAAGGAAATAACTATGTTTCCATTCAGAGAGAGAAGTGGAGCAAGAAAGATAACTAACTTCTCATGAAGGATCTAAGTCAGTATAGTCATGGATACGTTGCCTATACAGATGGCGAGGATGGGAAGAAGAGAAGGGGAAAGAACATAATTTAAATAAGATTTTATACCACTTACAGAAGATGTGTGGCTTGCCCAAAAAGTGACCCTGTCATTATGGTGACCTGAGGCTCTGGCCTGGCCTGTTGTCCACTACTGACTTTTATCCCTCATTCCATCCAGGAAATGTTGAAATAAGTTTGAATGTTTTGACATTTTTGGAACATTTCTCTGCTCCTTTTTCACCTAAAATCAAGTATTGGGGAAAACGGTGTCAACCTTGCAAAGTGTTTTGATTTCAATGGAATTGCTTTTTCCAATGGAAACCTGTTGAGTCAAAGTTTTTCCAACCAGCTTTTGTGGGTCCTACAAGAAGCTGTCAGAGCCACTCTCTCAAATATCCTTGGGCTGAATTTCTAAATGCAAAATGAGCCTAGTTGTACATCAACCCACCAAGGCCCTGAAAATCGTTGTATACTGGAGAATGAGAAACAGCGGGTTAACAAAAATCCTAAACATGGTCTTCTACAAGCAGGCTTTATTCTTGGCCTGATCTCCATTTCCATGGGTGAGAACACAGGACATGAGACTGAATCAATAGCCCATCTAGTGCCTAAAACAATGGTTAGTAGCAGATGGAATAAATTCCCATAATGAGCATAACATACCAAGAGGAGACATTTCTTCCTAATCTGAGACTCTTGTATGTTCTGAACATGCTGCTTTACACCCCTTCTAAATGTTTTTTGCTATTTCCTGTAAATGGTTGTTCCTTTTATTCATTTAAAAGGTCACTCTGTTTTTTCTGATCCTCTTGGCCTGTAATACCTTGTGGCAGAGAGTTCCATGGGTTAATTACGTGTCATGCAGAAAACTGCTTCCTTCTATTTGTTCTAAATGTGTTGGCTTTTAATTTAATGCAACTCTGGGGGTCCAGAATCCTGGGATACAGTAGCATAAATAGACATGTCCAATTTACCTTTTATGCCATTCCTTATTTGACATACTATGACTTACAGGGGTACAATCCAGACCAGTGAGGGACCTTGTAATGCCTTTCCGTAGCAGCTGCCTATGTGGCCTGCTCACAAACAGATTCTAGCATGCAGGTCATTCCCAGTTGCGTTAGTGTAACTGCGCACTACCAGTCACGCCTAGCCTTGCTTATACTGCAGAGTGATCCTAACGGTCCCCCAGAAATGTAAACCTTGTATATCCCAGCCCTCTTCGGGACAGTAAAAATACATGATGTCATCATTCCTTTAAAGGACAACTTGTCACCTTAATGGAGTTACCCAAACATTTCAATTTAAACACACTGGATTAGATAAAACAAGTTGGTTGGCTTACAAAGAGATAATACTAGCAATGAGGCATAAAAGTCAAAAACGGTTACAAGAAAATTAGGAAAAAATGTTTTCTAGTGTCTAGTTCCACAAACCATATTAGAGTCAAAGCAACATTTCTCACCACATGCTTCCAACAGCATTTCTGACCAAACTTTCTCTGAGGCACCAACAGCTTTTTCTTAGATGTGGGGAATGAAGCAGTCAGGGAGAGAGGAGAGAGAGCATGGCTATTTGCCCCTCCTTTTTGTAGTTTCCTTTTGAAAAGTGTTTCCAGCTGACAACAAAGATGTAGGGGGTCTGGTGGAAGAAGATCTTCTGCAGATCTCTTTATCCTGGTCCCCACACCTTTCTGCAGAAGAATGGCCACTTTATTGGTGGTGGCCCATCAGCTTGGTTGAGCCCTGCCTAGAGTATGAGTTTGCCCTTTGTCTTGTTTTCAAGATGGGATTGTTTCATTAATTTTCCTAGCAGTATCATCATCATGTTTTCAGAATTGTTCTCTTTCTTGACCACACTTTAGGTGAAGGCTCCTTAAATAAAGAGCAAATCAATAGTGAAATGTTCTAAGCAAGTTACAGAAATGAGTAGCATGTGTTGTAGTTATAATGACATCACTAGATGATGCTAGAGATGAATGAAAGCAATGTGTTGACCTGTCAGTCTCCATGACAATCTATGGCCATGGATTAATCCTTCATTAAAATACCTACTAGTCATTTATTATGTCTTTATAAGCTATTTATAAATGGATATTATAAAAAGCATCCCTTTTTTAACATATCCTAATATCTTGTCTGCTTTTTGGGGTATATTTACACTAAGGGTCTGATTTCCCTGCTCATGTGCAGTTTCTCATGCTTTCTTTCATCAATCTAGTCTGAGTATAATTAGTCATGCAGCCACAGTAACACAGGTTGGAGCAATGGAGGCATGGACGTAGCTGTGCCAGGAACAACCCTGCCTGAAACCAGAAGCATGGTTTGGTGTAGATGTAACTTTTCAGCTCCCTGAACTCTGGGTAGTTGTTGCTATTGAGCTTGCAATGGTGTGTTCATCTGGTCTCTGACTAGTTACTGTAATTTAGAACACATCCATGTGGAAGAGGAGAGCAAATTGTCCCTTCCAATTTTCATCACCTTGCAGTTATTTACATTGACTTGTCGTCTGCCAACATGCCATTCAGTCACCTACCTGGGCTGGATCCTGCTGTAGCTTCTCACATTCTTTTCAAGTATGAACTAATTAAATACTTCTGAGCCACCAGCCAATTTTTGCCACTTCTCTGGTCATCAGATTGTTGACAGACACATTAGATGTATATCATGACAAAACTAGCTTAAAATAATGTCACTTAGACTGGAAGATCAAGCAATTGAAAGCAAAGGAAATGCCATGCTTAATTCTGCCCTTTGCACATATGCATTATGACTCTGCTACTCCCAGGGTTACTCCTAACACCTTTTATAAAATCAGTGCTAAACTCAAGTATAATAGCTGATTTTACTGGGATGTTTAGTTCTCTTTGGTTATTTATTAATATATAAAGTGTATACTGTAATAGTGCTTGGAGATCACCCTGGTTGGGATCCCATTGTGCAACACACTGCATATATAGATTTCTTTGAGTCTCTTAGGTAAATGTCATTCACTCTTTGTGACTGGTTGCAACTTGGGGGCTAGAAAGATTGTGCAAATTGCACACTAGCAGTAGGTATCATAGAATCATAGAATATTAGGGCTGGAAGGGGCCTCATGAGGTCATCTAGTTCAACCCCCTGCTATAAGCAGGCCTACTCCCACTAAATCATCCCAGGCAAGGTTTTGTTTAACTGGGCCTTAAATGTTCCCAAAGATAGATATTCCACCACCTCCCTTGCAACAGGGCTGGTCTCCATAGCAGGACTTGGCATGGTTGTGCCCTACTCGCTTTGGAGAAGCTGGTGGTGCCAGCAGCAGAGAATCCTTGAGCTTGGGGAAAGACAAGAACCGGTCCGACTCAGGCTGCGGGATGGCGGGGGGAGGTGGGGTCAGTGTCTCCTTTGCCACCCCATTTATGGCTGAACAGGAATTAAACCCATTCTATGCCCAGAGCCTAAGAGACACCAGAAAGTGCTGAACACATAAGAAGAAATGTGAGATCAGCTGCTCCTTGTGCCCGGACCGAGCTAGGCAATAGACTGAAAACACCCCCAGTCAAATATTTGATATGAAAGGCTTCCAGCAGTGGGAGAAGAGGTTGGGGGTGTTTGCGCATCACTATCTAATTGGTGGAGTGTGGCGACTGGTCATTGGGACTCAGAGTCAGAGGCAAGACTAGCCGGTAACCTCAGCTCCTGTGAGTGACCGTCTCTGACTGGCTGGCAGACTTCAAACAGAGCTGAGCTAGGACTGACTGGAGCGCTTCCTTTGTTCCCTGCTTGGCTGTTTAATATTGCTCACTGCTCTCCGCAGTTGCGGCAGATAAAAATACAATCCGCAGCTGAGCTCCAGCCTGCAACAAGGGATTTGTGGAGACGCACGGACCTGAAGCAGATTCCTATGGACCTGCATGGCTTTACTTTACTGTTCTATTGTTTCCAAAGTGTGCAGTCCTGAGTGTGGTCTTCCAAGTTATCCATATACATGTCCATTTCTTTGAGGCCTTGCTGGCATGCATTCTTGATATGCAATTTGGGGTATCCTAGGTCTTTTGCCAGATGCCAATCCTTCACAAAAGACGTCCTTTAGAATATGCCCATAATTCATTCAGCACACATGCACAAGGAAGGGGAGGCATTTCTCTATAAGAGGTGTTTGGATGCTGGGTATGCTGACTTGGTGTTGGTGTCTTTGTCTCTCCAAGACATTCTAAAAATTCATTGAAGACAATGCACACTGAAATTGTTGAGCCTTTGTATATGGTCCATATCTTGCTCCCATACAAATGTGCACTGATAACACATGCACAATTCCCAAAGATCTTTGGGTGTTTTGCCAATGCACTCTATTGTTTGTTGTTTTGCCATGCACTCTTGCTCAGTCTAGATATAGTGGTAACTGTTTTTCCAATGTGGATGTTGAGCTCTGTTTCAAGTGAAAGGGTGACTGCAATAGTGATGTGAACTCATTTACCATTTCCATTAGTATTACTAATGACTTTCTGCTATAGATTTGCTTCTACTGCCCAGCCACATGGCCCCATGTCCTTGGGAGTGGGTTTTATATAATTGGTTTATACTTTGGTCTGGTTGCACATCACAAATGTGATCAAGTCATGATCACTTGTTCCTAAGCTACCGCTAGTTTTTAGCTCTGTGATCAATTCCATTTGAGCTGTCAAGAGGAGGGCTAATGTAGAATTCATGTTGGCTGCAGCTCTTTTGAGTTAGGAAATTGTTATCTATATTATATAGAAAGATGTTTTAGTACTGGCAGTTTCAGATGTCCAATATGTGTCCTTCAGATGGAAGTCCTCATGAGTACAAGTTTTTTTTTTTTTTTTTACTATACTTTATAAATAGATGCTTAAGGACCTATCCCAATCGTCATGTTCCCCACTGTGATTCAGTGGTCTAATATCCCATCCTGTGGTTTATCTGTTAGGACATTGATCAGAAGCATTCATTCTCTTCCAATTTGTCAGTGACTTGGAAACAGGTATTGTCATTTTGTCACATGCCCTCTTTTTTTGGCCACACAATCCTTTCTAACTAGGTTAGAACTATTTATTTTAACAGTGAAATCATGCAGATACTCCTACCACGTTGGTAATACCATCTGGATTAAATTTATGCTTATAAATGAGAAATTCCAGTTCCTCTTGTTTGTTATCCTGTTATTAGCAATGATATACAGACTATTAAATAAGTTCTTCTCTTTGCATCCTTTGTTATCTTGATTAATTTTGTTCTCAACATCATGATTCTGTGCCAAATGAAGGCTCATTCGTTTGCTCTTTCATCTTCTAAAATATGAGCCACCCTGCTTCTCCTGGGGTTTCAAAGTGCTGAGGAACGTCAACCCAAATTCACTTTCAAGCTGTCTTATCTCTTCAAGGTCTATCATGAGCAGCAGCCAGAGTGCAGCAATCTAACACATTAGCTCTTCTTTCTTCTGGTGCCTGTCTGAACCACTGACTCAGTTTTCTGGAGGTGAAGAAGAGGGTCCAAGGGTTGAGACAAAAGAGGAGATAAATGGGGTCTGATCACAGACTGAACCATCATCCGATCTGGAGCTGACTCTGCAGTAGTATGAAGTGTCTGTATAGAAATAAAACTCTGAGAACTCAATCTGGCTCTCACTTAGGTGATGGTAAATCAGGAGTCACTTCATTTTAGTGAGTAGAATTACACTGGCATCAACTTAGTCTGAGAGCATAGTAAGAAGCTTTGAGGACTCAATTCTACTCTTACATGAGAGAGGAATGATAAGCTTGAAAAAAGATGAACAAACCAGAAGTGGGCATGTTCTAGGCAAATAGGCTTTCAACTGTGCTGTCGGGTGAAAGCAGGTCACAATTCTGACTTACTGAAAACCACTTGAGCTAGTTTAAAAGGGAGCTAAACTTCCCTGAGCACTTTCATAAGAAGAGCATTTTAAAAAATATGAATCTAACAACAGGGATAGGTGAGTGCATGCAGGGCATAGGGGTGGCATTGGGGAAAGGCTATATCCGACTTTATGTGGAAGAAAGAGCAATTCTAGCCATGTTTAATAGAAAATGAATGGTAAATGTAATGCATTATTAATGAAAAAAATATTTCTGAAATATTAAATATCAATGTCTTGTGAATATTTCATACATTTATTCATTAATAAACAAAGTCACTGCAAAGCGCGTGATGTGTAGCTGTTCACAAGCGTAATCGCATGGCCACGCAAAATAATGCCAAGGAATTATTAATTCAAGGAACCAAGAAAATTGCTTGTACTGACAGGATAGGGATCTCATTTAGGAAAGTAGGGGCTGTGAAAAGAGCTAAAGGGTTATGGTGGTCACAAATGAACATGAGTGCCAAGTATGATTCAAGAGATAACATAATTCTTGGCCATATAAGCAGGGGAATCTAGAGTAAAGGTAGAGTGGTGGTCTTCCTTTTTTACAGGGAGAGCATTACTGCATAGAATACCTTTTTGTCATGTCCACACTTCAGAAAGCATGATGACCAACAGAAAAGAATATAAATAAAAGACTCACGAGCATGATTCTAGGTCTGGAAAACCCGCCAGAAATTAAAAGAGCTCAAGCTATTCAGTTTATCTAAGAGGAGATTAGAAATGACTTGTTCACAGTCTACAAGTAACGACACAGAGAAGAGATTTCTAATCGAGTGCTCTTTAATCTAGCAGACTAAGACAGGATGCAATTCATTGGTTGGGAGACAAAGTTAGACAAATTCAGATCACAAATCACAAGTTTTTAACAGTGAGAGTAATCAGCCGCTGGAACAATTTATCTAGGGGTGTGATGAATTCTCTAGCACTTGGAGTCTTTAAATCAAAGTCTGAATGTTCTTCTAAAAGATACACTCCTGCTCAACCAGAAGTTATAAGCCTGATGCAGGAATCAGTGGGTGAAATTTATCTTTTTTCTACATGAGATCTCTCTCTGTCTTAGATTACATGAATCTCATGTATCATTGACCCTAAGCAATGCTGGGCATACTGTACGTCATAATTTATGGTTCTAGGCTGCAGAGGTGCATCTTTACGCTGGTTCTTGCCATTAGCTGCAGACTTATCAGAGCTGGTCGGGGTCTAGGCCTGGGGCTGTGTGGTACTTACACTCTTCAGATGAGGCTGTGTCCAGCCCTGCCTGGGCATGCGCAGCTGTTGGGGGCCTGCAAATTCTTGAGCACCAATGTCATGCCACTCCTTGAATCCCGAGAGGTAGAACTATCAGCCCTAGTGGAGCGAAAAATCCCTGCGACATAGAGATTGGTTTCCTTATTCACCATGATCGGATTGATGGGTGTCGATGGGACCCCGGGTAGGGCCCGCTCAACATGAATGAGGGTGGCAGAATGTGGCACCTACTCTACCCTCTTCTGGCCCTGGCACAGGACAAAATCATTCCCAGGAGTCATGAGGCTGGGCACAGAAGCAAAGCCGTAGCATAAAGTCATTTGCAATACTAATTAAGAGCCAGATCATCAAACAATGTCATCAGCTTCTTGGTGTCCTTGTTGCTTCAGGGAACAAGTACACTGCACTGGGTCTATCCCTAGACCCAAACTCCCAAACATGTTGCTATAGCTACACTGTTTGGGAACAAAATGGTGGCGCAGTCTTGTCTCCCTTGCTCTTCCCATCCACTTGCATGAGACGGGCGTGGGGCAGAGAGGAGACAAAGCATCTTGGTCACTGGACGCAGCTGTAGAAGACACTGATGTGAGATGGAAGAGGCGTTCTGCACTGACAGGCAAAGCAGGCCATCGTGTAGCCCCGATAATGCTGTGTACTCTACAAACACAACCCCTTGTTCAGCTTTTAATAGCAAAAACCTCAATTAATGACAAGGTCTGTTCATTAGTTGTGGAGCACTGAGGTAATCCTCACCCAGTGATGATAAAGATGATGATGGCAGAAAATTCTAGTGTTCTGGATGTACTAATACATTATGTGCCGATTCTCTTGTATTTTAAGGTTGCTTTCAGTCTCCTTAAAGCCAGCTTCACTGGCCATTTGAAGGGTCTCACTGTTTAGGGAGAACCACGGGTGACACCTGTCTCCTGTCCACTGCTGGAAGTCATAAGAATAGGGAGGTGGACAGGGCAACCTTGTGTTCCAGTGTTCAGCAACCACTGGGGTGACCTCCATTATGTTGTTATGATTTTGAACAGTCCTAATCCTATACAAAAGCCAATGGCTGGAAGTTGAAGTTAGAAAAAAATTCAGTCGTCAGACCCAATCGTACAGAGTTAACATATGGAACTAATTGCTGCAGGGTGTCAATGTGCCCAAGAGTTATTTAGATTTCAGATAAAGGATTAGATCTTTATATGGATAATGAGAAAAGCCTACAATTCTATGAGACAGGGTCTAAATATATGGGATATAAATCTTGCTTCATAGCTTAAACTATCCATAACTGACAAAATATTGAAAGAACTGGCACATGAAATTTCAAGTTCAGTAGCAGTGATTTTCAATAAATCAACTTGGTAGTGGTTCTGGACGACTGGAGAATATCAAACCTGTGCCTATGTTAAGCAAAAGGAAAAAAAGTGAACCAGGAATTACATTAGTCTGACCTCAATAGTATGTTTTAAAACAAATTTTGAATTACAGCATAATGGGATTTTTCTCCCGTGAAAGTTGATGTGATAAAAATATTTGTCAGTTTTTAAAAATGCCACAGGAATCCTTGTTTGTTTAGCATAATGAAAGGTGTGGATATAAATGGGAAATGAGATAAAATGCAACGTGGATTTACCAAAGGAAGAACATGATAGACTAATTTGATGTTTTTCTTTGATAAGGCAACAGATTTCTTAGACATGAGACATGCAGTATATCTAGTCTATTTGGGCCTCGGTAAAGAATTTGCACGCTAGCACATGGGAAGTTATTAATTGAACTGAAGAAGAGGATTCGTATAGGAAACGTAAGGTGGGTGAAAATTGACTAAAGGAGACACCACAATAGATTGTGCTTTAAAGAGAACTATCAGGCTGGAGAAGGGTTACTGGTGGAGTTCCTTATCAGAGCAATGTCATTTAATATTTTTATTAAAGGCCTTGGCACAAAAAAATAGGGGTATACTAATGAAATTTGCTGATGACCCAAAGGGAGTCCTTGTCAACAAAGAGGAAGATTGGTATATCATGCAGAAAGAACTGGATGACATACAGGATTGGAGTAATAGAAATGAGATGAATATAATAGCATACAGTGCAAGGCCATGCACTTAGGGTCTAAGAAGAATTTCTGCTCTATGTTGGTGGTTTATCGGTTGGAAATGAAAGAGCAGGAGAGAGACCTGGGTGTATTAGTTGATCACAGAATGACTACGAACTACCAGTGTGATGCAGCTGTAAAAAAAAGTATACAATGATCTCAGGCTGTGGCAGGTGAGGTATTTCCAGTAGAGATATAGAAGTCGTAATGCCACTGCACAATGCACCAGTAGGACCTCAATATTGTATACAGAGCTGGTGACCACTGCTCATGACAGATGAATTCAAAAGAGGAAGAGATACAGAGAAGCACTACAAAGACAATGAGGATGTTTAATATTCAGAGGGCTCTTTGGTGTTCAGAGGACTCTGCTCCTTTACATCTTTGCCCTTTAAATGATTGTTCCAGCAAGAGGAAATGCAGTTCTGGGAGTGGGCAGCGAAGGAGAGTGACAGGGGTGTGTGCCTGGACCTCTGGGCCAAAAGCTCACGGTGGAGCAGCCATCGCTCAGTGAAGCTGCTGAGAACCTGCCCAAAGGCTGGGAGGGCCAGGGTGGCTACCCGGGGATACTGCAGGACAGTGTCATGGAGGAGTCACCCAAGAAGGACAAATGGGAATTGGACCCATTATCAACATTGCCAAGAGCTGTAGCAGGCTGTGACTACTGGGCTTGCGACCTTGCATTGGGAAGATGGGGGGTGGCCGTAGCTAGCTAAGAGGGGAAGGTGTCGCTCTGTCCAGGTTTTCAGAGAGTGGCACTGGAAGAGTTTGCTGGGGAAAGGTTAGTGCCACCAAGGACGACCAAGGAGACCCCAAGATTCACCACCAGACTGCAACTCTGCCCAGGACTCTTGAACTCTAAGTGCAGACGCATTGCCTGGGCTCTCTTCTTTCTGTCTGCAGCAGCCCTGGGCAGAGACATCGCTGGGCACTGAGAGCACTGCACAGGGCCCATGTCTTGAATATATTGAGCAGCCTCACCAGCTGGCCCGGTAGCTGCCTGTCAGTCCTGAGTCCTCCCCTGCTCACCTGTGCACTGGGGAGGGGTGGGGCCTTTTTAAAATCTGCCAGAGCAGACTCCATCTTGGGTATGATGGAAGTTGAGGGCCTATTTTATGAGAGGCAATTAAAATAGCTTGATTTCTTTAGCCTAGCGAAAGGAAAGCTGAGAGGGGATAAGTAAGACAGCCAACTCTCCCAGCTTTATCACAACTCTTGTGTTTAGGGTGGTTTTTTCTTGTCTCATGAAAACATGATGGAACTTGTGAATTTACCCTTTTTCAGAATGGCCACTGTCACTGAAGCCAGAAAGATGCCACTATTTCCCTGCAATCTATCAACATATGGAAGTGAATCTGTCTTGAATAAAGTTAGCTGCCGGCTCCCATTGTTCTCAGTGAGACAGAAGACAAGGCCCACAGACAACGCGGAAACTGGGCAAAACACAGGGACTGTGAGGAGCAGCAAGGGGCAGAGACCCTGTAGCAGGATAATGGGAAGAAAGAGTGAAAGAGGCACATTTGTGGGTTACAGGGAATGGGCTGAGGCTGATCATAAAGTCATAGAAACCGGAAAGGACCATGAGAGGTCATCAAGTCCAGTCCCGTGCACTCATGGCAGGACCAAGGACCCTCTTAAACCATCCCTGACAGGTGCTTGTCTAACCTCCCTAGGCAACTTATTCCCATGGTTAATCACCCTGATAGTTAGGAATTTTTTCCTAATGTCCCACCTAAATCTCCCTTGCTGTAACTTAAGCCCATTGCTTCTTGTCCTGTCATTGGCAGTTGAGAACAGTTTTTCTCCCTCCTTCTTCTGGCAACCTCTTAGATACTTGAAAACTGTTATCATGTCTCCTCTCAGTCTCCTCTTTTCTATACTAAACAAACCCAGCTCTCTATATCTTCTCTCATAAGTCAAGCGTTCCAGACCTTTAATAATTCTTCTTCTCTGGACCTTCTCTAATTTGTCCACATCTTTCCTGAAATGAGATGCCCAGAACTGGACACAATACTCCAGTTGAGGCCTAATCAGGGCAGAGTAGAGTGGAAGAATTACTTGTCATGTCTTACTTTCAATACTCCTGTTAATACATCCCAAAATGGTGTTTGCTTTTTTTGCAACAGCATTATACCGTTGAATCATATTTAGTTTGTGGTCCACTATGACACCCAGATCCCTTTCTGCAGCACTCCTTCCTAGGCGGTCATTGCCCATTCTGTACATGTTTAATGGTTTGTTCTTTCCTATATGGAGTACTAGATATGGAGTCTAGATACACCACATCTATCACTTCCCCTCTATCCATACGTCTTGTTACCCCATCATAGAAAGCTATCAGGCTGGTTTGACATGATTTGTTCTTGACAAATCCATGCTATCACTTGTCACCTTATTCTCTTCTAGGTGCTTGCTAATGGATTCCTTAATTATTTCTCCATTATTTTTCCTGGTAGAGAGGTTAAGGTGACTGGTCTATAATTCCCTGGGTTGTCCTTATTTTCTTTTTTATAGATGGGCACTATCTTTGGTCTTTTGAGCCCTCTGGGACCTCTCCATTGTTCCATGATTTTTCAAAGATAATAGCCAATGGCTCAGATATTTTCTCGAGTATTCTAGGGTGCATGTCATCAGGCCCTGGTGACTTGAAGACATCTAACATGCCAAGGTAATTTTTAACTTGTTCTTTCCCTAGTTTAGCTTCTGATCCTGTCCCATTTTTATTGCCGTCCCCTATGTCAGGCATCTGGTCACCACCATCCTTCTTGGTGAAGACTGAAACAAAAAAATCGTGTAATTCCCCTGCCATTTCCACATTTTCTGTTATTGTTTTTCCCTCTTTGTTCAGTAATGGACTGACACTGCACTTGATCTTTCTCTTATTTCTAATGTATTTAATTTTTTTGTTACTTTTTATGCCATCAGCTAGTTTGTGTCTTGGCCTTTCTGATTTTTCCCGCACATAACTATGTTACTTGGTTACAGCCATCCACTGTGATTTGTGCAAGTTTCTACTTTTTGTAAGGCTCTTTCTCAATTTTTAGATGATTAAAAATCTCCTGGTTAAGCCAGGGCAGTCTCTTGCCATACTTCCTATTCTTCTTACACATTGGAATAGTCTGTTCTTGTGCCCTTAATACTGTCTTTTTGAAAAAATGCCCGCTGTCTTCAGTTGTTTTTCATCTTAGACATGCTTCCCATGGGATCTTACCCATCATCTCCCTGAGTGTGCTAAAGTCTGTGAGAGCAGGAGGCATACTGTGCAACTGTAGGGTAACTAGGCAGGTATTTCCCCTCTGAGAAGAGCATTCCACCAGAAGCATCTGGGATTAGCTATTACTGGAGACCAGATCTTGCAACAGATGTGCCCCATGTCCCTTCCTACACTCCTGTCACAAATTGGGGTGGACAGCCTGACCTAGCAATCACCTTTGGGATCCCCAGAGGTGGGAATCACTTGGCCAGCAGTAGAAAGCAGAGATCAGAGGTAATACTGAGCTAAAATTACAGATCAGGAGACAAGGCAAAGTGAAACATGGCTACAACCAACATGTGCAAACTGCCCAAACAACTTCCTAGGCCAGCCCTGGGGGTTAAGTAGGGGCACTCGGCCAATGAGAAGGCTACAGGGTTCTGTCACTCTGGGTTTCTTGGGTGGGACTTCCTGCAGCATCTAATCTCCACAGTGCTTTCTGGTCCTATTTCTGTATGAGTTTCCGGTGGGATGGTGGGATTCTCACTCTTCCTATATGATGTTGCCTTGGGTTCTAGTCTCCTATCCCCTATAATAGGCTGTTTGAAAAAACAGGTTACATTATGCCCCTTATTGTGAAGAAAGAACATCTCTGAGATGATTAGAGGAAACTACTTAGACTTTTACCCATGGAATTAATTTCTGATTAAAACTGTTGCATAAATGGATGTGTAAGGTCTTGATTGACATGACAAGTTCCTAAATGAAAGAATCCATTCCTTTCAATATTGATAACAAAATCAACTCTCCAGAATAGCAAATGAGTGGAGCTTGTCATTTTGTGATAAGACTTTGGTTATTGTGTGTGGAGTCTATTACATTCTATTATGTGCCCCGGAGAAAGCTTTGAATTTGTCCTCTTAAATGCAGACGCTCCCTTTGGTTATTCCTGACACAGCATCATTTCACTTTCTTTCCTGCAATGTCTCTTTTTCTTATTTATTTTTAATTTTTATTTTAATTAATACAGCCCAGGAAGTTCAGAAGTCTTAAGCCAGATTCGTTAGCTAAGCAGCAGGATCTATCAAATTGTTGGAAGAGCTTAAGGTAAGGACTAAATTATTCAGTAGCACTAACACAATTCATAATTCATCATTACAGATATTTATACCAATGACTGCTTCTGGGGACAGGGGTGAGGCCTGAATGGTGGGCTGCCATTTGGCGAGGCAATTCATAGAAATGCCTGGAATAGGGGATTGGGAACTGGCTGGGGGCGGTCTCAGAGAGGGGAATGTGTAGGACCCCAGGGGGAGCGTTGCTGGAGGGCATGGAAGCTGAGCTGGAGAGAGGGATGCTGATGATGGAGCCTGGGGAAGGGATTGGGCTGATTCAGAGAGAGAAGTTGGTGTGGACGGGAAAAAGAGAGGAGAAAGATGCGGAGCTAGATGAAATAGCTTGGTGGGAAAGGAAGGGGGCAGGCAGGGGAGGTTGGAGATCATGGTGATTACGTTGAAAAGGGGAAGAGAAGGGGAGGGTTTGGGGCAGCATGTGGGGAGTGGAGACATTGGCAGTGGGAGGAACTGGAAGGGACATTGGGAGGTGGAAGGCTTGAGAGGGCCATCGGGGTGTGGTGGCTCAAGGAGAACGGGACCGGGCAGGGCTCTGAGGTGGCCATTGGGAAGGATGGACAATGGAGGTGGACGTTCAGAAAGTGGGGGACGGAATGATTGTTATATGATAGCACTGGGAGGATGCATGGAGAACTGAAAGGAGCTGTATGCAGAGCAGTTTGGGGGCTCATCGCATAAGAAGATCAGAAGAAGCTCTGGGGAGAAGTTCTTCTCCCAGCCTTCCCTATTCCAATTCCATTTTGAAAGCGGTGTCAGAGCTGCTGTTAAAAACACATTCATTTTCTACAGACGAAGGGGTAGCCAATCTCATGGAGTGCCAGCTCCTCTAAAACCTGAGGCTCCAAATGGTTTCCTAACATGGAGGAAAGCTGGGAAGACAGGACAATCAGGTAGGTGCTGAGTGTGTTGCATTTAACCTAGCCCTTCTAATAACCTGCATGAGACTCTGTCTTGCAGAAATACAGGCCAGCAACACTCATGGGATGGCTGTAGTTCAGCACGTATTTAAATAGGCCCCTTTACAAGGTACTTCTTTAGCTTACCTCAGGAGTGCAGGCCGAAGGTGCATGCCCAAGATGTATGCCCATCGGACCATCAGAATATGGACAATAAACTCTTGAGAATGAGTATTCCATCTGCTCGAAACACCTCCTGAATGTAATCAGACTTTAAAATGAAGAGTCTTTAAAATTCTGTTGACTTTAATGTATTACACTCATTGCAAGGCATGAGATCTGAGATGTCCTATTAAGCAGTGATTTGTAAAGATCTTAAAAGTGAAGATAAATCTTTCCAAAATTGCAGACAGCTCATCAGCCAGTTGGTTTTCAAATTAGCAATCGTATAATAAAGTATTTTTTTTCTTTTTGGGCTAAGAAATCCCCTTTTTCTTTGCTTATAACACATCCCCATGAATCTTGTGATCCAATTCAGTCCATTTAGTTCCTGATCTAATATGAGCTCTTTTTGAAAATAATTAATCCTATTTGGATTAAAGGAATTATACATGGCGTTAGTCCTCAGTTCGTAACACTTCATTCCTACTCAGCCCTCTCATTTTACCTAACACCATGAGAAGCAGAAGGCGAAGCTGAAGTGTGCTCATTGTAAATGCTCCCAAATCTCCACTTAGCACAACAATTCTTGCTCCCGTTGGAGAAGTGAGAAACGTGAGAGCTTCTGTCTCACACATTGAATGGGAAGACACTTACAACAACATTCTTTAGAGATTTATTTTTGTTTAAACTCCAAGAAGGCAAATTGTTCAATTTCACACTCTGAGGCTAAAACATGAAGGGACTAGTGAGCAGAGAAAGGGGATTTGAGATGGGAGAACAGCTTCATGGGCTAAACTTTCAAAAAACGTGCATCTCAGGACAGTTGGCTGAATGCTTCAAAGCTACGATCACAGTCATTCATATTCGAAGCAGCTACTCCATTCACACAAGTCCATAATAGCTGTGTGAATAATTTTGCTTAAGAGTTGGGCACTGGTTCTTTGTATAGATATGCAGATTTCTATTTGAATAATAGCATTTGCTCTTCTCTTATTGTTGTGTTAGCCAGTGTATTTATATGGCTCTACTACCATACTGTTGGGGCACATCAAAATTTTCAACACATTCATCCTCACAGTCCAGCTGAGCTGTGCTATTGTTTCCATTAATACAGATGGAGTTGAGGCACAAAGACACTGAGGGACTTGCCAAAGGTCATACACAGACTCTGTGGTGGAGTAGGAAAATGAAGATGAGTGTCTGCAGTGTGACATTCCCTAGGGGTTTGCAGAGATGAAACACCTCACCACCATTAACGCTTAGCGTGAAGCAGGCTTGTCCGTGTCCACTGTGGATCAGCTTCTTGAAACGATCAGCCTCGATGGCAGAAGCAGCACTCCCTTACACGCCTCCTGAGGCCTTGCTCTCTTTGTATTGGTAATGACAGGAATACAACAATCCTGTGTTCTCCGGGCATTGCCTTTGGTGACCATCCCCTGTTCCACTGAACGGCCAGACCTGCTGTTCCCCAAGAAACATCGTTTGCAACGGTCAAGTCAGGCCTGGCTTGTTGCTCAACACCTCAGCTCTGAGATATATTGATAGTGAAAACAAGAGGAAGTTTGTTATTTAGGGGAAAAGAAAAAGAAAGAGAGAATCAACTGATAATGATTAAGAATATTGGAAACAAATGGTCCTATATAATACAACATCAGAACACACGTTGTAAAAACTTAACTAACAGGTTACCCTCCTGTCTAAAGACCTTTATTTCACCTAACGTTCTCTTCAGCATTTTCAGCCAGCCTGGCAGAGCCCCCTTCTTCATGAAGCAAACTCATGGCACATTTACTTTTTCAGTGAAGGATGCCTGGGCACCTCCTTAGCCCCTCGTTTCCTCTCGCCCTCTCCAACATGCTAAAATGAACGTATGATGTATGCTTCCTAATAGCGTTCTTTCCTCTTGCTGTTCTTTTCCTGCAAGTTCCTTTCTGATGTCGTCCTTCATTTTAACTTTGTCCAGATTAGTGAGAGGAAAAGTGTTATGAGTGAGACAATACTGAATTTCCATGTAAATATAGCTATTAAACATCTCGTGTTTGACATGAAGCCTTTGTTTTTCACCAGCCCCTACAGAGTGGAAGAACCTATTTTCACTATCCATACAAAGCTCTTTGTATAGTGTCTGGACATACATTTCACAGTGTTGTTGATCAGCAAAGTTGCATCTGCTTTTATTCAAGACCTCATGTGACATTCTTTTGGTGAGCTAAAATGTAAATATCAGTGCCAGGAGATCCCTGTAACTAGAGCCCTGCAAATCTGCGGATATCTGCAGATATCTGCATTATATCCGCATCCTCAGATAAAACACAGATATCTGTGGACCATTTCTTGTGGATGTAGACTGGATACGGATCCACATATTTTTACCTGCACAGAGCTAGAGCCCTGCAAATATGTGGATGTCCGCAGATATCCGCATCACATCCGCATCCACGGATACAACATGAATATCCGTGGGCCATTTCTTGTGGACGCAGGTCGGGTACGGATCCACGTATTTGTATCCGTGCAGAGCTCTACCTGTAACCCCTATACATCCCCTCTGTGCTCCCTGATAGTTGGCACTACAAGATTCCTGGATCATATCTACTATCCACTGAATCCTTCCATACAATCACAAAAAAGAACTGATACCATGTGACTTAAGTGGCCACATGTCATAAAGAACAAATAACGGAAAGTCCAGCATTCCCAAGCAACCCAGAGTCAGAAAATTGTTCTTCCAGACCTTCTGGGGAATAGCTACCATGCCCTAACAAGTACACAGAAGTTGTAATCTGTTCACAAACAGAAAAAAGGATGGGATTTGCAATGCACTTTATTCCCAAAGAATAGTTGGCCCAGCTCTGTACCTGAGTTCCTTGTGTTAAACATGAGCCTGTGCCGAGACCAACATGCTTCCATATGTGCAGCTCCGGCATATCGTTTTAACCATCTGTCCCTGCACCACCGAGGCAGGAGCTGCCTGAGGAAATAAAATGAATTGAAAAGGGGAGTGACGAATTGGAGTTAAACCTGGCAAATTGATTCTTTTTTCCATTTCTGGGGAGTTGAAGCTCTGCTTTAAATCAATTAGAACAAGCCTCAGGCAAATCTTGAGAGTGATTAACGAGAGGCCAGCAACCACTGCTTGGATTGCTGTCATTGGCTGGAATGGCTGAGGAGTTTGTTTCCAAAGCAGGAAGTCACTGGAGCACGACAAAAGCCAAAGCAAGGCCTAGAGGGTCTGGTGCTTTGCATTTAGCTTTTCCCAGTTAATAAGGGCCAGTCATCCAGTAAGGTAACTGGTCAGAGATAGGACCACACATGAACAATCCAGTAAGAGTAGCCTAATGAGGCCCATGGACGTCCATAAAACTGCCTTTGCAAAACTCCTTCATCAGCTGCTCAGTGAAAGTTAAAGCTAATAAAATGAAAAAAAACCCAAACCCACAACCAATACTCACCAAAATGTCCCCACTACATGCTATATTTTAAGCGAATGGAGCCCATTGATACATGCGAAAACCACATTTCCATTCACAGTTAGTGTGGCTGCTGTCCCAATCCTGGTTTTCCTGCCCGGATCAGAAAGGAAAATCTTCATCCATCAAAAACCAGGAGAATATTTTGGGTTGAGTCAATCAAAATGTTTTGCTACCTTTAAAAAACCCCAACCAACTAAATCCTTTTTAAATTTTAAATTTACTGACAACAAGGATCATCTTGACTCCAAAAACCAAAATGTTCTGCTTCAAAAGTGTAGAAACAGGACATTACAAAATTTGAAAACTCCTCCCTCCCCAATTTTTTTGTATTGGGGGATGCAGCAGGAAGGCCTGGCCCCCCTCAGAGATAGACAGGCAGAACCCTCTGGCCTGCAGGGGGCGGAGCCAGAGCCGGCCTGTCAATCAGGCCGGAAGCGGAGGGGTGGGACAGGAACAGGAAGTAGAAAAAGGGAGGAAGTCAGCTCAGTTGAGCACCAGCCTCCAAAGGGGAAGGATGCGCCTTGGCTTGTTCCTGACCCCGGGCCGCCCTGTGCGGAAGCTGGGCTCTGGCCACCAGACCCAGGCCCACATGTCTGGCAGGGCCCACCCGCGGCCAGGAACTGGGAGCTGTCGCTCGGGTTCGGGTCTGCCCCAGTCCTACAGGGAGAGTTGCCACCAACAAGGCAGGTGGGCACTCCCGAGCTGTACCCTACGGGGCTCCCCAAAGTGCCACCGCCCTCCTGCAACTTGGAGGAGTTGCCCCTGGCTGCTGGGAGCCCCGAGCCTCCGCCCATCTCATGTGACCTGGAGGAGTTGCCGCTTGCGGAGGAGCTTGACGGACTCCTCGACCTGCCGCCACCCTGCCGAGATGGAAGGCTTCTATAATCTACCCCCGAGGGATTACCCCGAAGACCCACCAGAGGAGGTACGGCGGGAGCGTGAGGCCAGGGGTAGCTCAGGGGAGTGCGGGTCTCAGCCCTCGATGGGGAGTCACATCTTGGGGGCAGTGTGTTGCGGCTCGGACTCCTCTGGCCCCTGCACCGAGGCCTCAGACCCCATAGAGCCCCCCTCAGTGTTGGCATTTTGTGGTTCGGACCCTGCCGACCCCTGCACCAAGGCCTCCGGTCCCATAGGGCCTACCTTGGGGTTGATGTTTGTGGCTCGGACCCCGCCAACCCCTGTCTGGAGGTCTCAGCCCCTGCTGGGGACCTTGGCTGGGACACAGTGGATCTGTGCGACCCAACGCCCTTGTTAATTCTGACCCCTGCCATACGCCACCTCGTGGGGCGTAACCCCGAGGGGCAGCCTGGTACTTTCCCCTCACCTGAGTGACTGAAATCAAAACTGTGAAACTTTCACCTTGCCAAGGGGCTAAAGACTTGGTGGTCCTGCCCCACAAGGGGCCGGGGACCTGAACGAGCTGCCCCTCCCCTTCGGGAGGGTGGGCAGTGTATTTATAAGAGATTCATTAAATCCAATCCTGTTTCGTGAACTGTCTTGCTTTTGACAAAAGGCTACTTTTTAGCAAAAACTTGGTTTATAAAAAATCTCCTGACTTTCTCTGGTATTTATATACCTCATCAGTACAGACAATAAATACCTGTTATTGGATGTACACTGCTGCCCATGGACCTCCAGATTCCTCCTCTAAAATAATTCCCATTGACTGTTTTACTTCATTCGTTCAGTGCAATCCATTCTTGCTAAGGCAGGTTCCAAAGCCTCTACTGCCAAATGCTAAACAGCTTCCATACCACAGTTCTGTAGCTTGCATCTCTGGCTGAGACAACGGTCTTCATTAATGCTCTCCCAGGAGCCTCCTGCATTTCAGGGAGGTGCAAGTGAAGCCCATGGGAGAGGAAATGGAGTATGGTGCGGGGACGGAAATGCAGAGGGGCACATGCAGGACAGACACAAAGACAAGGAGGTTTAAAGACACAAAAGGGCAAGGCACAAAGGGAAACCAAAAAAAAAAAAACCAAACTTTTTTACATTTTTTAACTAAATAGAAAACTTCATGAAATTTTTGACAAAAACTTCTTTTTCCCCCATTTTACTTGAATTTTTTTTGGCAGAGAATATATAGCATTGTTCAACCAACTCAACTTCATGTTATTTCGGGATATAAGGCTCATATTAAGTGCCCTGTAAACTTAAGTCTTCACAAGTATGCTGCGAGCTGGGTCAGTATATACAGATAGAGATACTGAGGCAGGGAGTTCCACAGACTGCCTGCGGCTACATGTGAGCCATTGTGCCAGATGAGGTTAAATTCTTGCTACTAGTTCTGCATGCAGATGACTGGGAAATTTATTTCTCACCCTATATGATGGAAATTATTTGACATGATTCTGCTGGGAGGGGGGCAGGATAGGGTGGGAACACCTATCTAAATGTGTCTGTTCCAGGAAGATAGCTTCGTTTTGCCTGCCTGTATCTCACAGAATCTGCAAATCCCTCTCCACAGGCCATTTTGTTTGGTATAAATCTCCACTGCCTCAAAGTATGCCCTGCTCCAGCTGTTTGCCAGCCAGTGCCTCTGTGCGTGTGGGCTGGGATGTTTGATGTAGCTTGGGTGGAAGCTATATCGGAGATTAATCCGGAAGCATTGACTCTATCCATAGGAAGAGCATTCTGCCTGGTCTCCTGTAATTATCAAACAGAGAAAGTGATCATGGGACGTGTAATTGTGTTTTCTGGCTGAAACCGAAGTAAAGCGATACTTTCCTGTCCATAGGTCGTCCGCAGCAGACAGAAGAGTCTCAATGGCTAAGAGAAATGGGAGACCTTATCTTTTCACAGAGATCCTTTCCCAAAACAACCACCCCCAAATCCCTGCCCCCACATATATGTGCACACAACTACCGCACACCTACAGCCCTCCCCCATATACCTTTAAACACACACACATCCCACTAGACCCACCACCCTTGCACACACGTCGATACAGTTTGGAAAACTGGCCTCTACAACACGTCAGACTGTATGTATCATTTTGCACAAACAGAAAAAACCTACTTCAGCGATAGCCTAGAGTCTCGTTCCGAAGAGAATCTTGTTCTCTCGTTGCAGCATCCAGTCAATATTTGGGCTGTTAGCAAAGGGTGGTTTTCTCCTCCACTTCCTTAGCAATGTGCCATTTGAGAACAACCTCCGCCTCATGGTTTGTCAGAGTCACCGATCAGATCTCCAGCCAAAATGAACAGCTAAATCTCAACAAATAGAGAAATTAAATGAAAACAAGATGAGCACCAAGTTCTTTGCAAACAGAGAAATGAAATGAAAAATATCAGTCCCCGTAGGTTCAACCACACATTGAGTTATTATCCGTCCTGGCCTGCTATTGTATTTGTCCTTTTCCTCCCATTGATAGAAGATTTCCCATGTGTTCTGAAACTTTATCAGAAATAGCTTAGGAGATAATGTTAAAAAAATCTTGCGTGCTTTCTCTTGGGCTTGCCTGGCAATGTAACAGCTCAAAAGCTGCGGGGCTGTTTGTCCTAAATGCATAACTTCGAAATGTTTGTGTCCTGTGGCCGCACCCACAGCTTGTGTCCTCAACTCTCTTCTAGACCCAAGAACCATTCAATGTGAGGAAGGCAGCGCATCAGATTTCAGGACAGCAAGTCGTGTAATCTGTGATGTCAGAGCATGCACTATTGCTACTGACGTGCCATATGGGCTGTGTTCACACAGCCCTCTTATTTCGAAACAACAGAGGTTGTCCGTTGTTTCAAAACAACGGCGTTGTTTCGGAACAAGTTAAACCCCATGCAGGGATGAAACAACGTTGTTTCGAAACAACGCCGTGCGAACACATTGTTTTGAAACAACGGTGACTTGTTTTGAAATAACTGTTGCCTGAACCTGCTATTTCGCTTTGAGCTTTTTTTCCTTAATTCGAATTAACAAACTGTTAATTCTAATTAAGTTCTTTCGAAATAAGGCCTTATTTCGATACAAGTTGTTTCGAAACAACTTGTATCGAAATAACCCCCTGTGTGTGAACATAGCCTAGTAGCGTACCATGGGTCTTTGGCACCCGGGGGTCAATGCTTGTATGTGCAGAAGGCGGGGTAAGCTTGACCAATCACTCTGCATGGCTGAGTGCTTGAAGATGGGGACCTCATTCATCATGACTGTTGGCTCTCTGACCATTCCCACACTGCACCACTGTGCGGTAGCTTTCTGCAGGTCTTCCAAGCTTCAGATAGGTCTGGCTTTCCATACAAGTCACTGGACTCACTTTGCATCCTTTGGTGTGGACATGTCCTTATTGGACACGTCACCAGCTCCTGGTGGCACCATGTCCTCACATGTCAGCAGCTCCTGGCCACATTTCCCAGTCTAATATTGCTTCCTAACAATGTTGCAAATGACTCCTCCATCCAACTGCAATCGAATCGGCAGAGCTCATGGCAGGGCTGTGAATACAGCAATTGAATGGCTGGCTGCCTTCTTCTGCAAAGTGTGAGCAGGGAGAGTCTTTGCATCAGCTAAAGTCACACTGCAGATGGATACTTATTCACTGGGACTCTCTCATGTGCTTACTAGTGCTGTTTCCCACCCCTCTTCTGCCATTGCCAGGGCCGGATTTTGGTGTTCGTAGGCCCTAGGCACTTTCACTGTGAAATGTGCAAAAAGAGGGATAAACGCCAGCTGAATTATGTCGATTGACATGATACACTTTATTCTAATGCTAAACCATATGATTTTCCTTATTTTTCCTTATCTTTTCTGCTTTTTTAAGTTTTTTCCCTCCTTCATAGGTCCTAAAAATTTCATAGGCCCTAGGCACTGTGCCTACAGGTCCTAATGGGAAATCTGACATTGGCTATTGCCCACAAGCTGAGCATTTTAATTTCATGTTGCTTTTCCTAGTATACCTGCTGGATCCTGATGCCTGCATTTGTGGTTGATCTGTCCCTGTCCTATTTCCTGAATTCCTTTAGCATGACAACAGGTTGCACTTTATTCTGCAATAGGGAGTTGTTGTTTTGATCTTTTACCTGGCAAGTTCAGTTTCCCTTGCTTTTTGGAGGCAGCTGAAAAAGAGCTCTAGCCTTGCAGTTATATAAAATGGAATCACGTGTCCTGCAAATGGCTCTAAATTTACCTGTGACTGCCTGACTTCTCTGCATTGGAAGATACATTTTGCTTCTTGGTATTTGGTAAAATGAAGAGTAACTCTCTACAGTCTCATTCTGTCTGGCGCCACACAGGACTCAAACACCTTTACCAGTTGCTCTGGGTATTGCTTCTGGTGACAACATCGTCCATCCCTTCTTACCCTTTTCCTAAAATATGAGGCTAAAAATATTTTGCCTTCATTTTCTCCTCTGTAACAATGGTGTACAGATTTGGTTCTTGCTTCCATGCTTGTGCAGGGATATTTGTTTGGAAACCCACCATGCTAGACTAATGGCTGCCAGCATATTTTGTGTACCACAAGTTGGGTAGTAGCCAGAGAAGGCTCCTGTTTTTAAAAGTAAACTTGATTTTTATTAAGAGAACTACTCACAGAGGTGCTGAAACTACTGTGAGCGGTCCAGTCACGTGTACGCGGACTGACTTCCCGGTGATGCTCCATACTCTACCCGTCCTGCAGCCCACCTTCGTTCTGCACAATAGTGCAAATGGGGATTGTTTTCAGATGAGAGGGAAATGAAGGATGGCACCTCGCCACCAGGTTTTGATGTAGCTCTGAGCGTCAAAGGCTCATGTTGGCGTGTAACCATAGACACTAGGGAAGTTTGGGCAATTCAACCTCAGTCTGCCTTTCCTCTTGGCATGACTTCTAAGCCACTGTGTAAATGGTGTCAGTCTTCTTCCGTATGTTGCACTGTTAACTGTCTTGGAGTCTGTTGAATGCAAAAAACAGCTGCCATTTTGCAAAGGACGCACACATATGCATGCAGGCACACGCAGCTCCTGCAAAGAGGCTTATGTTCTATATTTGTTTTCCCTTCAACTAAAATAAAAATCACCCAGACTGAACATTTGAGCTCACTATTTGTGTAGGGAGACTGTTACATGGTTTGCTCCTTTAACGACGTGTTATATATCCCCTGGAGGCAGAATGCGTAACTGATGAGGAGATTTGCACAGGCCGTGGATACATGTTCTTTAATTAAATAGTCATGTCAATAGGCACATGGAATTATGTAGTGCATTTGCAGGTAACTTACTGCTGCTTGAAGGATGCAGTAACATATGTGCTCCCTTGGGGGAATGGCAGCAATGTTCCATAATAGCAATTGCTTTGGGAACATCAACACGGCTATTTCCAAATAGCTAACTAGGGAGCAGTGAAGCGACTGATCCCCAGTCACGTTGCCAGCATTTTTCTGAGCCTGACGGAGAACTGAGAGCCCCTGGTGGGGCACGGTAGTGGGTAGATATATCTCAAGGGCACCATACTTGCACCAGCACTGCAGACTTGCCAGAGTCCTTTTCACCCAGCTAGAATCTGGACCGTTTCCATGTCTGGTGGGTAGCTCCAACCCTGAAACATGAGAAATTACAAGCTTTCCAAAGTCCCTTTTGTTTTTAAATACTCACTCTAATAAATCTGCATATTCATGTTGTCCATAGAGATAAACAATCACATTTTAAATTCTGCTATGCTTAGCTTCTTGTGGCAGTGAGTTCCAGAGGCTATTTAGCTATTATATGGAAGACATATTTCCTTTAGTCTGTTTTGAATTTGCCAATTTTCAGTTTCATGGACTATGCCCTCATTCTTGCATGTGACTCTTCTCTGCTGTCATAGGACTGGGAATGAAGAAACAAGAAGGTGATTGGCTGATTTACCTGTGATATCAGAAGTCACTGGGGAGATGGGGCAACTGGACAAAAAAACAAAAAGACGATTGGTTGATTTATTTCTGATGTTACGACCTTTCATATTTAACCAGAATGCTTGCTTTGTGGACAACACCCCTTCCATTTGTGATTGTGGCTTGCACAGCAATTGCTTCCTTGGGCAAACACTTGCATGAATTAGTAGCCCTGCTTAACAATTTCCTATCATTTGTTGTCTTATGGAAAATGGCTTTTTGATTAAGCAGCCATTTTTAAAGAAAGCTTCAATCATTCGAATTTTTTTGGTCTTTGTGAAAATCCAACACCACCAATCCTTCCCCTCCCTGATTATTAAAAAAAAAAAAAATTAGATGTTCACAAGGCCCACACCCAGACACAAAAACGAAGGTGGCTGCAGGATTTCACTGGGAGTTTTGAGCATCACAGGAGTCCAAAATCTGAGACTCAGGCACTAAACTCCTCTTGGGCATTCAGCGTCCCAGTGCTTCACTGTAGAACAAAATCCAAGTTTGGAGTGATAAGCTGTCTGTTTTCAGTCCTGGGGTTTGCCATTTGAAAGGGACGGAGGTTTGGGGGGTTGAGCAATTGGAAGGAGTGGTGAGGATTACGGTTTTTCTTCAGACACAAGGGACTCAATCAGCATTCGTCCCCCAGGTTCGTAGATCAGAGGACTGCTTAGAGTTCCAGCTACTGTTAGACAATCCAATAGCAGCAACCAGGACACCTATTTTCCTTTACAGGAGCCCGTAATCTTGTCTCTGCACACAGGCCTTGTTATTCTGTCTTTTCCCACAGTGTATTCAAGTGTGTAGCTCCTTTGGGAAACTGAGGCTGGTACCGAATGCAGGACGTGCTGTGCACCCCCATGAATTTCCTCAAGTGCTTGGTGAGGCTGAGACGGCTGTAAGTTGCCATTGAGCAACACAATGCATCATATATATTTCCGTGCCTCGTTGGCTAACCCTGGCAAAGCGCCTGAAGCTTAGGTGCTCGGTATTTCCAAAGAGTTGTTTTGGGCACCTGGAGCTTGGGACAGGGGCTTTGTCTATATAGCATCATGTCTATCTAAAGAAATGATACAACTCCACCAATCACCGCTGGCAGCATGGGGATCCCAGCCAGGGGGTGATGGACTCCTTTAAGGGAGCTGGGGGCAGCCACATTGGGTCCATAGAGATAATTCCCAGAGTGAGGGGGCAGGACTGTGGAGGGTCAGCTGATAGACTAATGACCAACTGGGCTTTATAAAGGTCTGACAGCAAGATCCATCTGGTGTCGGAGCAGGGAGGCTCCAGGCGACGATCCTGTGGTGGGGTCTGCAGAAGGACAGTACTCCAGGGAGCAAGCCAGGGGGCTGAGTTCAGAACGGTGCAAGGAATAGAGACCAACAGGGGCTGAGAAGCAGATCTAGAAGGGGATCTGAAGGGAAACCTCCTGAAGGCAGAAATATCTTTTTCTGTTGTGACTTTTTAGTCAGACTCTTGCTACCCTGGGAGGGGTTAAGTCTGGTTGGTGACTTAGCATCTCCAGCACAGACCAGTGTGTGGAGAGTTGGGGAGAACACCATTGGGGGGGGAAACTTGAGTCAGTGCCAAATGAGACAGAAGTCTCTACCAGGCGACCATGCCCTGGGATGGTCCTTTATGCAGCCCTTTGTCCTAAAAATGGCCCTGGGTGCAGGAAACTCCTTAAAAGCTGGCTAGGGCTCCCCAGCTGAACACAGGGTGCCTGGTCACGAGCAGGGATTGCATTCAGATCACGTTTGGAAATGTTGTCAAGGTAGCAAGCGTCCTAGTTTCTACAATCAAAGCCTTCTAGAGATTTGCATCTTGAACCAGAGATGCTGCGAGAGCAGATTACATAAAAGTCAGCTTTGTTTGTTTGCTTAAACTTAGCTTTGCATTGTGTTTGAGAACCGACAGGGAAAAATGATTCTGTTTTTAAAATAATCTCTGGGTAATATGCTGAAGCTGCTGTGCTCCCCATGGCTGCCTTCCCTGTTCAGCAAAAACGGCTCCAGAGACCTCCCATCCGAGGAGGAGGCAGGGGCTTTCCGGGTGTGGTTCCCTCACCTTTATACTGGGCTCCGACAAGGACACTACATAACGCTTTGTGTAATCGGGGGCCTGCAGAGGTCAGAGTTTCGATGTGGAAATGCAAGTGAAAAACTTGCACGCTAAGCCGAGTGCCTCATCCAAAGAAGGCACTTACATTTCTCTAGCACCTTTTGTGCCAATGTATTTTAGCACAGTGGGTCCAGACGCTGAGGACACAAATGTGTCCTTTCCATGCCAGATGGAGTGGGTAGTTGTGGGGGCCAAACAAGCAGAATTAACAAAAGTAAATGCTCTAGAAGCACGTGTGCACACCTGTGGCGACTGCTTCGAGCAATGCTTGCTGTCTTTTCAAGGAGCAAGGTTGATGGCTGCTGCTCCTTTCCATTGCTATCTCACTAAGACACTGGCCTTCCTACCGCGTTTCACATCATCCTTACGTAGGGCGATTATCCCAGCTGCACAGATGGAAACTGGAGGCCAGAGCGACTAAGGGTCAGAATTATCCAGCGCCCGTGGTGCTCTGTGCATAGGGCACGCTGCAGGGAAGATATCAATATCTGAAAGGTGTTGTGAATAGGTCCCTAGCCCCAGAAACCCTCTGTGGGAGGTCTCAATGTCTCGCCACACCCATCCCAGGAAAGGCAAAGTGGAGCTAAGTCCTCCCAGAGGCCTAGAGAGGCTGTACATGAAGCAGCCAATGCAGAGAAAGCTGCAAGGGGCTGCTAGCCAATCAGAGAGTTGCAGGCTAGTATAAAAGGAGCTGCAGTGGCCCTGCAGTTGAGTTGGTGCTCCTAGGTGGCTAAAAGGACCTGCAGCACCATGGACACCCCATGCTGGTAGGAACCAGCGGCTGAGCGAGACCACTGGGCTTGAACATAGAAAAGCCCTGAGGTGAGGGTGATGCTTTGGAGAAGGCTGGGGCTATCGGGAAGTGGCCCCAGGGGACTGAAGACAGTTTAGTTAAAGGGACGTGGTGGTGCATGGCTGCTGTTCTTAAAGTCCATGGTTTGGGACCTGGTCTAATGGGAGAGTGATAAACCCCCAGCAGGACACAGAACTATTTAATGGCCCATCTGGGGCCAAAAGCATCCAGAGAGGGCAATGTTCCCTCTAGTTTTATAGGTCGTGGGTGCAAAAGATTTCTTTGTGGGTGCAAATATTAGCACTGTTGAATTTTTTGGTGCATGCTTTATTTTGTTGTGTGCGTGGCTTTTGCAACCTGTGTGCATGTCCACACAAGCCCAGCTGGAGGGAACGGTGCCTGGGGATGTGGCCTGATGCCAGGGCTCAGATATTTAAAGACTGCAACACGCCTGCTCAAAAGGGATGCTCGTGAGAATTGGGTGCCATGGTGCTACAGGAATATACGTGAGAAGCACAAAGATTATTTCATGTGGCACATGGTGTGTAACTAGGATTAACTTTGAGAAAAGTGGAATATCAGTGAGACCTGTCTGGCGGGGAGATGTGCTGGGTCGTGGAATCACCTCCCAAGTGAAGGTGTTGGATGGCCCATCTGCTGGTGCTTTGAACACTAGCCTGGATAAAATATCCTGGCTGGAGCAGCCCTGCTCTGCTGACTGGGAGGTGGGCTGGGTGACTTAACAGGGCTCCTCTTGTTGTGACCCCTTTGCTCTGTGACTCTGTTCAAGCACGGTAAGGGTAAGAAAAGAAATCTACTTCAGCATTGTTTCCCTAGGGGGCTGAAACATCTCATTCCCTTTGATGGATTGTGCTGTCTGGCTGCAAAATTTTGTGCCCTCTTGTGTCGCCCAGTTCTTCTGTTTTATTCCTGGCTTTGTTTCCTCCTTTCTGCCCTCTATATTCACTATATTTCATGAAGGGCAGAAGTCCAGTCCTGCACCCTGGATGGAGTTCTGGGCTATTTTATTAGCTGATTCCTAGTGACCACCTCATGCACACACCCACCCAAACAGCAAGGCTGGCATCTCAACAATGAGCATTATTTTCTAGTAGCATTTAGAGCAGTGTTTCCCAGCCAATGTGCCACCTCACCGAGTGTGCCCTCAGGCCTGAGCAGATGTGCCATGGAATTGTTTAAAAAACTACTCAGAGGTCTGGATTGGCTCATGAATATTCATTTGGAGACTACATGGTGGTGTGTCTCAAAATAATTCAAGGTGTGCCACGGTGGAGGAAAGGGTGGGAACTATTGATTGAGAGGCTGCAATGAAGCTCACCCCCCTCATTCTGCCTATGTGGTGCAAAGACGCAATAAAAGTCTTCGCCCTGAGGAGCCTGCAGTCTAAATAGTCCGGACGGGCAAATGGGAGGGGTGGATGGAGTTATTCAAGTTCATGCAGCAGGCCAATGGCTGAGCTGGGAGCTAAGGACAGTCCCACCGACTATCTCACATGGCGTTGGGTGGTTCTGCTGTGATGTGTCATGGGGTGGCGGCAGGAAAAGATTGTCTTACTCTGACAGTGTGGTGGGAAAATGGGTGTGGTATCCTGGACTGCTGAGCATGGCTGGGGAGCTGTCTGGGTTTGGCCTGTGTGAGATACCGTTTAGGAGGTGCTGGCTGCAGTCGATCTGCCAGTTCTCCCTCTCTGTTCCTACCGAAGACGGAGGAAGATGTCGCCAGCAGGCTTCGTGGAGCGGATGATGCCGAGGAAAACTGAGACATGTCAGGCTGGATCAGGTGTGCAGCCTGCTGGGTGTGAAGTGGGAGAGGAGAGCGGCATGGCTCATTGCTTTGATCTGAAGGACCTATTAGCCAGATGGCCCCCATAACCTGACCTTTCTCCAGAGCTCAGCGGTGCTGATCAATACATCCTGGAACAGCTGAGCTAGTTGAAAGGAAAGGGCACCGAGATTGACCGGGATTAATGAGATGTGTGTCCTTTCGCTGCACCTTGACTCATTCGGGGAAGCGCTCTCCACTTTGTTTTGAGAGGGCTGTGAAGGCGGCACTTGGCTGATGTTGTGAGCATTGGGGAATTCACTGGATTTGAAGAGGTTTAACCTTTGCTCATTGCAACTCAGCTGGGAGTTTGCTAAAATGAGTGGGAAAGGGAGAAGTTCAGCCTCTTGGTGATATTTATACTGATCGAGGCAGGGACTTCTGGTATTAACCAGTGGTGACAGATCAATATGATCAGACAGACGGGGTGAGCCAGCTGTTTGTACAGGATAAGTGTACCTTGCGGCAAGGAATATGCTTTACGAAAACGGAGACAATGCATGTATCACACATCATGCACACAGCCTGGTGCTGAACTCTGCCCATCTGTGCCCCCTCTGCCTGTACACCCTGCATGGTGACCGGATGCTCACACTCGCATGAAGAAGGTGTTCATGAATCAATTTAAGAAGAATCTGGAGTTAAGAGAGGCAAATGGAAAGTTTGCCCCGTTTCATAACTGCAGGTAGGAACATAAGAATCATGGCCATACTGGGTCAGACCAAAGGTCCATCTAGCCCAGTATCCTGTCTTTGGATGGTGGCCAGTACTGGTGCTTCAAAGAGAATAAACAGAACAAGCAATTCTCAAATTATCTATCACCTATTGTCCGCTCCCAATTTCTGGCAACCTGAGGCTAGGGCCACCCAGAGCATCCCTGACCATCCTGGCCAATTGCTGCTGATGGACTGATCCTCCAGGAGCTTGTGCGCTTCTCTACTAAACTCTGTTACAGTTTTGGACTTCACAGCTTCTCATGGCAATGAGTGCCTTTGGCTTCCTGTGTGATGTGTCAAGAAGTACATGCTTTTCTTTGTTTGTTTTTTAAACCTGCTGCGTATCTATTAAATTGGGTGACATTTGGGGTCCTTGTATTATGAGACAGGAGTGAAAGTTACTTTCCACACATCATAGTTTTATAGACCTCTGTCATATCTCCCTTTTTGTATTCACTTTTCATAGCTGAAAATCCCCAGTCCTTATTAATAGCTCCTAATATGGAAGCTGTTCAATATCCTTAATTATTTTGTTGCCCTTCTCTGTACCTCTTTTAATTCTAACATCTTTTTTTTAGATGGGATGACCATAACTGCAGACAGATGAGTTAACGTTTTCTTCTTGCTTAATATCCAAGATTTAAACTCATCTGCTTTAGGGAAAAAAAGCTACATACCTTCATTCTCCTTCCCTTCTTTTGCCTCTTTTTATTTCTTTTCTCTTCTAGAGCCATCATATGACACAATCCTGTGCTGGTGGGTAAAATGGTGGTGTCTGTGTCTTGGTGCATTAAGCATCTAGCGTCTGGTGGGACAGTATTGACTGGCTCTCGTGAGTTTAAGTGGATGCATCTTTGGCTTTAAAAATCAGTGATAAAATAAGCTGCTGTTGCTTTGATTAGTTGGTCTCCTGAACAGCTAGTGAGCCTGCTGCATGGTAATAGTTTAGACAGTCATGTTTTCCAGCAGTAGATGGAGCACCATCTTTCCATGCCAGTCCCATTAGGTGTAGCAGTTTTTTCTAAGGAGATGGGTCTGCTGGAAGGGTGGAATTAAACTGGCCTGTGGTCATGTGCAGTAGGACAGTAATACATGTTGCATGTGAAGATGTTAACCCATATCTTATTGCAAATGCTTTTAGCATCCAGCATTTAGATGACAGATCACTGTAGCTGGCTCCCTTGATCATCTTGAATAAATCCCTTGGCTGTTTTATCAGCAGACTGGCCCTCCAAGTCAGGGAAGGTGGGCTTTTCCCACAGCCATGCCCTCTGACTCTCGCTGCTCAGAGATCTTGCACTAATTCTGATCACCCCCATGCTTTTACACCAGGATAATTCTTTTGATCTCAGTGGAGTTACTTATGACTTGCACCATCATGCCCACACCAATGGCACCGGCACTTCAGAAAGATGCATTGCATTATTCCGTAACCATAGTTAGATAAGAGAGATCTCATTCTGCTCTCAATTCCAGCTATGGAAATCCAGATTAACCCTAGCGAAGTCAGAGTGACTCCAGATTCGGAGCAGTGTAAACTGAAAGCAAACTTAGGCCCCAGTGCAGTGAAGGTCACAGAGTGCCCCGTGAGGGAATGCTGTTCTGCTAGGCCCATTTGCTTGGCCTGTCCAACATGTCTCAAGTGCTAGAAAATTGTAATTGTCTCCTTTTAGTTCAATCCCACTGATTTAGGCCAATCCCTTCTTAATCTTCAGTTGTTCCAGTCCGAAGATAGACATTCCTTTTTGTGATTCACAAAACATATTGACTATTCATTAAAACATCTTTGCAGTTAATCCGTTCCCTTTAATGTGCCGGCATACCAAGTTCAGCCTGAGCCACTGCTCAGTGGGACAGCAAATACATATGTCTCTTGCGGTCCTGGCACTTGCTGCAGAAAGTTAGATTTAATGTTTTCACAGTATGCTTTTAGCTCTTCAGGTTTCCAGGGATGTGAAGTGAGGCAGGCTTGTCTGTCTGACTCACAAGGGTTCTGCTCTGAATTGGTCTGAATGTCTGGAGCTGTGGACTCTGAAACCTAAGGATAACCATTTCAATGTCTCTTACTGATCATTGCAACAGAGCTCCCTGGTTTCAGATTGGAAGAGGGTGCAAGTAACACCCTATCCTCCCTCTTTTTCCTACTTTGAACTCTGCCAAATTACTATTTCTCTTGGAAAAACAATCAAGGAGTCCTGTGGCACTTAAAAGACTAACATTCATTTATTGCATGAGCCTTCATGGGAGAAAATCCCACTTCTTCGGCTGCTTTGAAGATGGGGGAACCTACAGAATGGGAGGAAATAAATGCGGGGAAGTGTAAGTCCCAGGAGCACAGGTCACACTGTAACAGCAAATCAAAACGGTTGAAAAGATTCAAACACTGGGCAACAACATACAGAGATGAGGTCAAATCATCTGTTGTAGTGAGAGAAAAATCCAGTGTTCCTATTAAGTCCTGAAGTAATGCAAATAAATTTGAATTTATTTGCATAGCCAGCCCTGTTTTCTGGCCAGGCCTCTACAAGTGCAGCATGGGCTTGGCCAAGCGCAGTTTCTGCTTTTCCAGATTCACTTCCCAGACCTGCCCTGCTCCTTGCCTCTTGACAACATCATCTCCTGCCCTTGGCACCCCTGGTGGTTGCAAATGTCACCCACCCATAAGGCTGGCCCAGCGCCTTGCCTTGAAACCAAACGCCCGTCTGCTCCCCCTGTAGCCTATCTATAGGTTAGTGGTTCCCAACGTTTTCAGTAACATGGCACACATCAATGAGACCAACAATTCCACAGCACACCCACTTTCTTCAGCCGAATTGATTGCTCATAAACATCACATTTACTATGGTTATAGTCTTATTAGCAAGGTTTGCAAGATAGTGCATAAAACGAGCTAAAGAAGGATCAAATGCATTCATGTTTCAAATCCACTGCAAGAAAAATACATGTCATCTCAGCTTTGCCCTTTGGCCACCTGTATTGGAATGGAAAGACCGATGCCTTGCTTTTCATTTGATGGGTAATTTTCACAAGTTTCATGAGTTGTCATTTTGGTTGGCTGGAATATTGTTTAAGATGAAAGTGTTTGTTTGTGTTACATTGATTTTTTCATTACCTTTGCAAAAAACCGCATAGCACACTTGGAGGGTTCTCATGGCACACCAGTGTGCCGTGGCACTCTGGTTGAAAACACTGGTCTAGATATCACTCCGAAGGTCAGACCCAGGATTTATTATAGTATGGGGAGCCCTGCTGAGCACAGCCATGACATTTACACTATAGTTCATCAACACCTTGAGCACGGAAAAAAGACCCCAACTCAGGAAGGCAGAGATACTAAGTGTACATTTACACACCCATATACACTGACCATTTCCTGTAGAACAATCTGACATGTTCACCCTCACCTTCCCCCTCATCACCAGCACCCATTCTGGCACTTCCCATGGAGTACGTCATCTTCTCCCACAGCCTGAAGGTTAGGGAGTAACTTTTATAATATGATGCCAATTCAGTAGGCGATTTTTCCCCCCTTTCCCTTATTTGTATTTTCTCACTTTACCAGTGCTGGAGAGTGCTTCTCCTATAGCTTACCTTAGCATAGCTCTCAATTTACCACATATGTCAATTCATTTCCTTGGCCCTCTTGTGGCCGGTATCTGCAGATGGAGCTCGTGTACCTATTATATATGTCAGCTTGTTGCCATGACACTTGTGTGGTTGGATCACAATCCTGTGGTCAGAAATTCCCCTTGAACAGGCTATTTTCAGCTTCTCAGCATTTGGGATTTTCCCCTGGACTGATTATCTGTTTCAGGTTCATCTGTTCAAACTACATAGGCCTCAAGCTTTATGCGCTGCCTTGCGGAGCCTAGTGGCTAACGGGATGCAGACCTGTAGGTTCCTTCTATTGCTGCAAACTAGCCTTTGGGGGCTACACTCAACCCCCTCATCTTTAATGAGCTGCTAGCTTTGGGAAGAAGACTGCAGGGTGCCAATCATTGCATCCAGGTACTTGAGTTTCCCAAGCCAGCCTTTAGAGGATGTTGGGGTCCCAATCTGGTAAAGAGGCTTTATATGGTGCATTGTGCTACTAAGATGCAGCGTTATGTGCTGATAACAGCCTGAGAAGGCTCCAGAATTGGGTCCTATGGCCTTAAGCAGGGGTTTGTGGTGAGCTGTCACAAGCTGGTACCAAAACACTGCCTAGGACAGGAACTGGTGAGATTTCATTGCTCTCTGTGCTCTTTCCTTTTCTTACCCTTTCAGAGTGTGAGGCACAGCCTGCATCTTCCTGCCATTGCAATGATTGTCCAGCTATTTGCAGCAGATCCCTGCGGCCAGAGAGGTGTCCCAAGCCAAAAGCGCAAGGGATGATGGCACCAAATGCACCTTGAGGGCAATATTTGTTTAGCTCCATCATGTGATTTTTGGTTTTTGAGGCTCTCTTGGTCCCTTTCCCAATTCTTGCTATTTTAGCAAAGCATGATGTGGATTTTTCCTGCTCATGGATGCTGGCCCAGCTCAGAACTCTAGGGCTGGCTCTATGGTTTTAAAAGGGATAGCCGTGTTAGTCTAGTCCAGTGAAAAAACAACAAGGAGTTGTGTGGCACTTTAAGACTAACAGATTTATTTTTTGCATGAGCTTTTGTGGGAGAAGATCCCTCCCACGAAAGCTCATGCAAAAATAAATCTGTTAGTCTTAAAGTGCCACACAACTCCTTGTTGTTTTTTCTATGGCTTTAGCTTGTTTTCTTAAACTTCCAGGACCGCAACCTGTATGAGTGACACTGTCCTGAGAAAGGAATATTTCATGGGCTGGGGGAAAATGTAACATGGCTGTGAGCCTACAACTGGATATGTACAGGCAGGCTCTGGCATGTCAGGAGCTCACTAGGGGCCTGTTGGCCTTCAAGCCAAATGCAGCATCGGGATACAAAAGCAACATAATGGTGCCAGAAAAACACCCTCCCCAAGTCACCTCTCAACAGTCCTTATTATGGCAGAGCAGCCCAGAGCTGTAACACTGTTTCAGCACCCCTAGCAAATAGCGGTGGTTGGGGCCAGAGCTGTGAAACCAACCTTTTAATACAGAGGCTCTATTGAGCTCCTCCGACATGCCCAGGGGAAAAAAATCTCTTGGGTGCATGTCCACTCCATTACCATAGCTTCTCCCATCTCTAATAGGTTTTTTTCTGAATAGCTCTGTGAGGCAGGGCTGGGCTCTTGGCCCTGTGGTACAGATGGGGATCCAGAGAGACCAAGTGATTTGCTCCAGATCTCCTGTGCCCTTACTCATGGAGGTGAACTTCACCTTGTGTAGAAGGCCAGCATGAGGTCTGTGCATCACTTGGACCCCATTTAAGTTTTGGTTTCAGGGCATAAGTGGAATCCCAGCCTGGCGCACAAAGGCACTGAGGGCAAAACTCGCCCGAAACATGCCTGAAAATGACCAACATCCTCCACCACTCTCCGGTCCTGTCTTTGCCGTTGTTTTTGTCATCCTTTGTGTCTAAGTAATAGAAACCTCTTATTTCAAAGCTTGATTAAGCTGGGTTTCATGAAGCAATCCAGATCACATGGTATGTGTGACTTGTCCCTCTCATTTACCACTGTTCCCATCCTTGTGTGGCCTACATACTTTCTCAGTTACTATGTTGAGGTTTTTTGAAGGTCATTAATAAAAATATGAAAATGAACAGGGCCAAGAACCAATCCCCCTGGGGCCTTCAGAACAATGCTCCTATTGACATTTATGATTATGTTGTGAGACCTATCAGTTAGCCAGTTTTTAGCCCTTTTCATGGGGTCACCATTCATTTTATATTCTAAATTCTTAATCAAAATATTTTGCGATACCAGGTCAAATGCTGTACAGAAATGTAAGTACATTATATTAAGACTTTTACTTTAACAGCCAAAGGTTTAAACTCTTCTAAAAAAAGATATCAGGTTTGCTTGAAAAAATCTCATTTCCATAAATCCATGTAGATTGGCATTCCTTATGTTACCCTCTGTTAATACTTTATTAATCAAATCCTGTATCAGCTGCTGCTCCTTTATCTTGCCTGTGATCAATGTCAGATTGACAAGCTTATAATTAGCCAGGTCATCCTGTTTACCCTTTTTAAATAATGGCATGGTTAGCTTTCTTCCAGTTTTAGGATGTCCCTGTTCCCAGGCTTAGTGAAAATAAGGACAAAAGCCACCATAGCTGAAAAGCAAAGTAAAAGAGGGGACAGAGGCAAAACATTGGAAGTCAAACCCTACTGAGGAAAATAGAAAAGAACACAACTTCTGACAAGTGAAATGTAAAAGTATAATTAGGCAGACAAAAAAAGAATTTGAAGAGCAATCGGCAAAAGGCCAAAAAAAAGAGAGCAATTTTAACAGAAGCAGGAAGCCTGCCAAACAGCCAAGAGGTCCACTGCATAATCGAGGTGGTGAAGGAGCAGACAAGAAAGACACAGCTGTTGTGGAGATGCTATGATTTTTATATTGCTCTCCACTGCAAAGGATGTGGCAGATGCCCACACCTGAGCCACTGTCCTTAGGTGGCAAATTCCAGGAAAACAAATCAGGAGTCTGGTGGCACTTTTAAAAACTAACACACTTATTTATAGCAGGAGCTTTTGTGGGTGTAATCTCACTCCATTAGTGGAACTGAAGTGAATTGGGATGGGGATTACACTCAAAGCTCATGCAATTAAAAAAAAAAAAAAGTTAGTCTTGAAAAGTGCCACAGTGTGTCATGTTTGTTGGACTAATGAGATTGAGATTAACTTGGAAAATGTCAGGAACACTCCCTTATTGAGGGTTTTGCTAAGGGAGGATCTAGGACAAATGGATACTTTAAACAGTAATAAATCACCTGAACAAGCTCCTGTTCACCCAAAAGTTCAGAAGGAACTCAAATGTGAAATTGTAGAACTAACAACTTTGGTATGTAGCATATTGCGTTAATCAGCCTCCGTACCGGGGACAGGAGGATAAGTAATGTAACATTAATTGTAATTACAGGTTGGTAAACTTCACTACCGGACAAGTTGGTAAAAAACAGACATATAGGTGAACACAGTATGTCAGGGAAGAGTCAGCACAGTTTCTTTGAAAGGAAAATCATGCCTCACCAATCCACTGGAATTCTTTGAGGATATCAACAAGTATGTGGACAAAAATTATAGTGTACTTGGACTTTCACAGACCCTTTGACAAGGTCTCTCACCAGCAGCTCAAGGGGTATGTCTACACTGGAGGCACTTAAGTTGACCTAACCAGGTCAACTTTAAATTGAATTAAAGTCGACCCTGTTAAATCGACTCCGGGTCCACATTGGAAACTCCTGTCGACTGCCTGTGCCAATGCTGGCAGGTGCTAGGTTGACCCTTCCTGGTGGCCAGGAACTCTGGGAGGGGGCCTGGAGACCAATTAGGCTGAGTTAAGGGCTTTCCTCATCTACATTGGCTTAAGTCGACTTAATAAGGTTGACTTAAGCATTAAGTCAACCTTAAGAGTTGGTGTTGTTAAGTTGACTTAAGGAAGTGCTTAAATCGACTTAAAAGCCCAGTGTGGCTGCAGGAGTCTGTAGGCTGACGTAACCTTCCTTAAGTTGACCTAAGGCTCCAGTGTAGAAGTACCCAAGAAAACTAAGCAGCCCTGGGATAAAAAAGAAGGTACCTTAATGAGTCAGTAACTGTTTAAAAGGTAGGAAACAAAGAGTAGGAATAAATGGTCAGTTTTCATACTGGAAGATAAACAGTGGGGTTCCCCAGGATCTGTACTAGGACCCCGTGCTGTTCAATAAATTGATAAATGATCTAGAAAAGGGTAAACAGTAAAGTGGCAAAACTTGCAGATGATGCAGTACTACTTACAATAGTTAAGCTGAAAGCTCACTGTGAAGAATTAAAGGGAGCTGACAAAACTGTTTGACTAGGCAAGAAAATGGCAGGTGAAATTCACTGTTGATGAGCACAGAGTAATGCACAGTTGAAAACATAATCCCAACTATATATACAATATGATGGGGTCTAAATTAGCTGTTATGACTTGAGAGATCTTGTCTCTGTGGATAGTTCTCTGAAAATGTCTGCTCTATGTTCTGTAGCAGTCAAAAAAAATATTAAGAGAATATCAGAATGCCATTCACTAAAGCTATGGTATACCCACACCTTGAATACTATGTGCAGTTCTGGTCACCCCCTCTCCAAAAAGATGTATTACAATTGGAAAAAAATAGAACGAATGGCAACAAAAGCTATTAGTGATATGGAACAGCTTCTCTATGATCAGGAAAGACTGCTCATCTTAAAAAGGAGACCACGGGAGGAAGGGGGATGTTATAGAAGTCTATATAGTCAAGAATGGTGTGAATAAGGAAATCTTATTTATCCCTTCTCAGAAAATAAGAACCAGGGGATCACCCAATGAAATTAATATGTAGCAGGTTTAAATCAAACCTAAAGACTTACTTCATCACAGAATGCATAGTCAGCCTGTGGAACTCATTGCCAGGGGATGTTGTGAAGGCCAAAACTACAACAGAATATGAAAAAGAATGAGAAGTTCATTTATATAGGTTCATCAGTAGCTATTAGCCAAGATGGTCAGGAATGAAGCTCCCGCTGTACTCAAGGTCAATGTTTCTCAATGGCTGGTCCATGGACCAGCCCTGGTCTCTGAGATTTTCCCTGACACAGGAAAGTTTCTCTGATACGAGTTTTGGACTGGGAGTCTTGAGAGAAAGGACTGTCCTGTATGCTACATGACCAACTCCCTGTGTTCTGGGACAGGAACATGCATGTCAATAAACCAGTTACCCTTAGAAGATGCCCAGACTTCGTGTCACCAATTTCTTCTCCACTAGGAATCTGTCAGGCCAGAGAAATCTGCTATTATCTAGAAGGAAGATGACAGTGGTGTCTGAACGGGGCACTGGTGTGACAATTAGGAGCAAGAATACAAAATAATACAGCTAAAAGTCAACCTTAGCATGTAAGATTGAGGGCATCATCTTGTATTTTTGCAGATTGCCAATGTTGATGTTGAGAAACCATGTAGACACTCCACACCGCATTAATACGTTAAAGTCCCAGCACCAAATTCTGCACTGTATCTCTCTTCTCCTACAAAGTTTCCAAAGTGAGATGGTGTAATAACCCTTGGGGAGGAAGGGGTTAACACTCTGGTCAGTGAGTCCCAGGACAGCCAATAGGAACGAAGCACAGCTTTTTGAATGGTAACAGCAGCCTGGCCTGGGCCTGTTTGGATGTAGCAGAGCTCCTGGAAGGATCAGGAGGAGGCCAGAGGGGCCTGAGGAAGAATCCAGCAACATCCTTACCAGAGATAAGTTAAATTTGTTACTGACCAGGCGTGGGTAGAACAGGGAATGTTTACTTAGACGCGGTCAGGGTATTTTCTTTGTTTTTGCCTTGTTTTTTGGATTTCTCTGTGCTAAGCACATGTAACCCAACCCCCACCCCACTACCCTGTAACTACCTAAGTTAATTCCCAGAGAAGCAACTCTCTGTGTTTATTATCTGTTCTTTTTGATTAAAGAGTTTACCTTTTAAGCAAGTTCTGGTTCTGTGTCCTGAAAGGCAAGAGGTTTGTGTGCCCGTGCCTTAGACTGCACAGGCAGCTACTAGAGGGAAACCTGTTCCAGTTCCAGCTCATATTGCAGCTGGAGTTCAGTCACTTTCCTGAAGGAGGAATAAAGAGGATTGCCAGTACCTCACAGGGAGGAATTCCCAAGTGCGCCTTCCTGGGTCACAAGAGGTTTTTTTGCATTTGGGTGGTGGCAGCGATACCACTCCAAGGCCAGGAATTGGAGGCCTTGGAGACTTTTAAGAGCAGGCTTTAAGGCCAGTGGCTTTTCTGGCCTGTTGCGGGCCCCCACCTTCTGCACTCAGAGTGCCAGAGTGGGGAAAAAGCCTTGACAGATGGCATCTCTACTAGCCTTGGAGATCTGCAATGGGGACATTTAAATAGTGAATGCTGTACTGTCCCCAAATAAAACATGTCTAGGAGAAAGTGAAACAATAGATCAAAAAAAATTGCTCATAACGTTCTACCGAATGCATCCATCATGCTGCTAGGAGTTTAACAATGAATCCCCAGATGAGCCGGTAAGCCCTCCTGTTTGGTCTCTTCTGATTGCAGCTAGCTTCTTATTGCTTGCAGCTGGCAAAATCCATATTGCCCACTCTGGGATATTGATTCACTAAAATACAGGCCATTCTTGCCATGGAGAAACTTACAAGATTGGAAAAAAAACAAAAATATGCAACATGGGGCTGGTTAGCCTCCGTTTGTGATCGACCCCACTCTTCCCCAAACTAAAAGGGACTCTGTGAAACCATGAGCGTAGTGGCCCTGAAGACATACTGATTCGTGAGGAACTGTCATGGCATGCTGAGCTCAATATTTATTACTGTCTGAGACTGTTTTAATTTTGTTCCCATACAAAGTTCATCGGATGAGGACATCCCTCTTCCTGAGGTTGGGCCCATTGTGGTTCCTTGACTCTCAGATATTGAGTCCTGCCTGCTCATGAGTTGCTCAGTCTCTTTGTAACGTGTCTTTATTTTATAATGTCATTATTCACATTTTATAGCTGGCAACATCTTGTCTCATATGGCAACAGAGGAGGAACATGCAAATGACAAAATCCAGATGAGTGAGCAAGCATGTAGCTTTGGGAGTGGCTTTGTGCAATCTTCATGTCACCAGCAAACAATCAACACTTATACAGATTTATAACATGCTCTGTGACTTGACTGGTGTCCACTGTTCAAGCCTTAAAAGGTGCAAGGGTGTAAGACAGGACATCTGCCATGCAACGTTCTATAAGGGTTCTGTGTGAACCATTGTTAATGTGGTTGGTTAAAGTCTGAAGTTCTTCTGTGGCATTCATTGTCAGGAATTTGCTGGGGACACTACTTTTACCCCAGAATACTTTTCAAAGAGGATGATTTAAGGACTTTAGCACGATCTAAACAAGACTTGCAAGATTTCAGATATGGCTTTGGAAAGTTTTGGATGTCCTCATGAAGTAGCTAATTCAGGTGGAACACACTTTGATTGTATTCATGAACCGTATATGTGTCTCCTTCTGGATTTGCAGTGAGGTCTAGGTGCTGGCATGGACAACCATTGAATGGGGGTTTACCTTAACGTTCTAGGGCTGGTTTTAATTGTGGTATTATGTTGCCCATCCAGAGACATGGTACTTGAGCTGCCTTCCCAGATGCCTGAGCAATCTATAGTGGTCAAGTATCTGTGTGCTAGAGATGCTGTTTGATGTGCATCTGCACCAGCACAGGCAGAGGATAAATCTATTGACCCTCTTCCTGTATTTAGGTTTTGATGAAAACCGGCTCCATGTGGCTAGACATGGCAAGAACTTGGTTGCACCAATTTTGGACCAGCCTAGAACCAACCTCTGTCTTGGGCAGCAAGGCAAGGCAACAGCTTAGATGTGGTGCTTCTGTTGTGCCTCATTGACCAACAGTGGATGTCATTAGAAGGCTACTGGACATGATCTCCCAGTGTGATTAGCAAAGTGGGGGGACATGGAAACAGACTCATAGAAAATGTGATTTGGAAGGGATCTCTGGAGTTATCTAATTCAACACCCTGCTCAAAGCAGGACCAAGCCCAACTACATCATCCCAGCCAGTGGTTTGTGAAAAATCTCTCAGGATGGAGCTTCCACCACCTCCCTAAGTAACCTATTCCAGTGCTTCACCACCTTTCTAGGGAAAAAGTTGTTACTAATATTCAGCCTAGACCTTCCCCTCTGCAGCTTGAGACCATGCCTTCTTGTTCTGCCAACTACCACTGAGAATAGCCTTGCTCCATCCTCCCTGAACCCCCTTTCAGGTGGCTAAAGGCTGCTATCAACTGAGAAATCTCAACCTCTCCTGTTGAGGGTGATCTATGTATAAATCATTTCAAGAGTCACTGGCCCACAGGAAGAGTGGGATTGCCTCCATGGAATAGCTCCAACACAAGGCAGTGAGAGCCCCTTTCCTTAGGAAGCCCCATAGTGCAGCTCTTAGGAGACTCTTTTAGCAGAGAAAATAGGCCTGCGTCCAAATCCTTGCTCTACATTTGGCAAAAGAGGGTGGGACAAGAACCCATCTCCCACCCCATTCTGTTACAAGATTTGCCCCAGTAATTTGAAGAGCAGCATCTCATCCTCCAGCTATTTTGTGTGGGTTGGGTGGGCTCTGATGGTGCCTAGCAGATGGGGACATGAGGGAATGCCTAGTCTGAGGATGACACTGGAGCTAAGATATGGGAGAGGTGTTGAGGATTTTAGCTGCTGCCTGGCTTTGAAACAACACCACAGCTCCATTTCCTTGATGTTATTTGTGATACAGAAGTCAGAGATCATTGCCCTGGGTCAGCATCATCACTTGGCATTTCCAGCTCCTCCATCCTTGTGCATCACCTAAAACCACATGTCCTCTCTTTTCAGCCCCTGTTAGGACTGTGAAGACACACACAGCAGCCTCTTTCGTTCATGCCATGGCTGCTCTGCCCTTCTATTTGTAGTCTGATTGACACCAGAGGACAGGGTCAGGTTGCTGGCCCTGCCAACTCCATCCTTGTTTGAGGATGATCCCATGATCTTCAAAGGCGGTGCAGTTTTGTGCCTTCTCTTTGTGGTGGCTCATTGTGAAATCAATGGGACTTACCATGTCTAAATGGTTTGATGGTTCAAGACAGAGTAGGGAGGACTCCAGGGGGTGAAACCTGGCCCTAGTGAAGTCACCAAGAGTCTTGCTGTAGACTTCAGTCAAGCTAGGATTTGACCCCTGGTCTTTCAGTCCAGTATTCTTGCCACCTTACCATCCTTCCTTTCCGACTGAGCTGATTTTGGTTCGGTGATTTACTCTAGCAACGGAAAGCTCCAATCGGCTCTGAGCTTGATGAGGAGCAGATGGGGGCAGATATATCATTTTCCATTGTGTGCAGAACTCTCCGAATGATGCACGACGCCAAGCGTTCTCTCCTGTAGACTGTACTTAGTAATTTGTTATATTGCGAGCCACTAATAATTCTATGCACAAACTGATCGTTCAGCTATTGTTCTACTGTCATGCCAGATGCACACTTGGAAGTAAAGCCATGCAGGCTTGTTATAAATTCAGACATCTTTTCAGCTGGGTATTGTCTGTGGCCTCAAAAATGATCACATCCTCCTGTGAAGACATATGAATGAAAATCTCTCAACACTTTAATGAGAACATTAGATTTGGTTTCCACTGTGTCAGAAGATCCTTTAGAAAAATGATCATCTTTGATATTTTCAGGACTATAACCTGTATCCTAGCATGACATTTGCTGGTAGATTCCCCCTACATACAATGAAACTGTCTAACTTCATCCAAAGAAGTGCACAGTCATTGTAGAAATAGTAGGCCTTTTTTCTTTTATTTCCCTTCAGATTATATATTTTTCTAAAGTCAACAGTCCTGTTTATAGCTACAGTTTTGTTGTTCCTGGGGTAACAATTATTGAGTCAAACTGGAGGGGAGGAAAAAAAACTCACAAAACCGACCCCCACCCCCAAAGTAAATCCAACCGCACAAGCAAATATAAAATCTTCACCACCAACTCCACCCCTTCCAAGACACCATGGTCAACCCATGAAAAACAAGGTAGGAGCATTATGTCCTTAAAACTATTATGAGCAGATAAATATACCCAGAGGATATTGTTGTCAAGTAACTTCCATGAGCTGATTAGTCTGTTCATGGATTCAAACATATCTCATAGTTGGGTAATGATTCCTGATAATCAGATTACTTTTTCCCTCAATAAATTTCATTTTCTTATGGTTAATCATGCTTCTGTGCACAATGCTAAACAAATCCTTTCCCACTTTGTTTACATAATCCTTCAAACAGGGATCTAAAGTTGTGTTCACACCTTAAATATGGTCAAATTTAAATTATGCATAATTAGCTCTCAGTTTTTGCTCCTATTTATCCTCTGAAACTTGAATTATTTTTGCCTCTGTCTGAACTGTAGTGCAATGAATTTACTTTTGGATGAACTCCAGATATTGCTTTCTGTGTGAGAGGCCCTGTGTTGCTGACTGGGGATGGTTAACAAGCTCAGCATCAAAACTTTTTATTTATAGAATCGTGTAATTTTTTTGCAGTAAATGACATTTTTCACACTGCTTTCCTTGAAAATTGTTCTGAAAGTGTTGTGCTTGAATCCTGTGTTTGGGAGAGGCTGAAGGTTTGCAACCAATTTTTTCTGGCCAGGTTTCTAATGAATCTGTTAACTTTTGAAACAACTTAAAAGTTTGTATATTGTCAATTTTCTGCAGGAAAAAATAGTCCAGTCCATTGTGCTAGAGTTAATGGAGATCAGAGTGACCTCTGCTCAGAAGCAGACGGTGCAAGGTCTGTATCCAGGTTGGTGATAAAGCCTTAAAGTGCTTTTTCGCTGATGCCCTAAATGACAAGGGATGTGTTATTGCTTGCTTAATCCATGTTCAAGATGCCTGGAAGGATCATAAGAACAAAAGAAATCTAAAGAACCAGCCAACTCGACTGCACAGACAGAGAGCATGAGAAAATACAACACAAGGGCAGTACAAGAGCAGAATCTGCTACAACTGGCTGTAATTTTGTGCACAAAGGGCTTTTTTTAAAGCTCTTTGAATGATGAAAAGTTTTATGAAAATCTCTTGCCTTTTTAATTTTTTAAATATATTTTTCATGGAGTCTTTTATTTATTCTTCTACCCAAAGTATCACCAAAACCTATGTTAAAATGGCTATGACCTTTTCTCACTAACTGAAAAAGTACCATAAACCATAAAGGTCTAAAACTTGACCAATCACATACCATAAGCAATAGCCAGAAAACCTACTCCTTAGCCAATCATATGTCATAATCAAAGGTCAGAAAACACCACTGCTCAGCCAATCAAATGCCGTAATCAAATTCCTTGTTACTGAGTCATCAGAATCATAAACGATTAAGGTTGGAAGGGACCTCAGGAAACAGGATTAGTCTCTGTAATCATTTCGGGTATGTCTACACTGGAGGCTCTGTTTAGTCAACTTAACAAGGTCGACTTTAAGTCAATTTAGTCGACCTTAAGTCGACTTAGAGTATCCACACTGGAAACTCCTGTTGACTGCCTGCGTCCACACTGCCAGGTGCTAGGTTGACCCTTCCTAGTGCCAGGAACTCTGGGAGGTGGCCTGGAGGCAACTTAGAGTCATCGAATCATAGAATCCTAGGGTTGGAAGGGACCTCATAGTCCAACCCCCTGCCAGAGGCAGGACCACTCCCACTTAAACCATCCCAGTCAGGGTTTTGTCCAGCCGGGCCTTAAACACCTCTAAAGATGGAGACTCCACCACGTCCCTCGGCAGCTCATTCCAAGACTTCACCACTCTCCTGGTAAAAAAGTTTTTCCTAATATCCAGCCTCGACCTCCCTAACCGCAACTTGAGACCATTGCTCCTCGTTCTGTCCTCCGTTACTACCGAGAACAGTCGAGCTCCATCTTCCTTAGAGCATCCCTTCAAGTAGTTGAAGGTTGCTATCAAATCCCCCCTCAATCTTCTCTTCTGCAGACTAAATAAGCCTAATGCTTCCAGTCTTTCCTCATAGGGCTTGTGCTCCAGCCCTTTAATCATTTTGGTTGCCCTCCTCTGAACTCTCTCTAGCATGTCCCTGTCCTTTTTGTAGTGGGGAGCCCAAAACTGAACACAGTATTCTAGATGTGGCCTCACCAGTGCAGAATAGAGGGGAAGGATCACATCCCTTGATCTGCTGGTAATACTTCTTTTGATGCAGCCCAGTATGCCATTGGCCTTTTTGGCAGCAAGAGCACACTGCTGACTCATATCCAGCTTCCCATCCACCATGACCCCCAGGTCCTTTTCTACACTGCTGCTACTTAGCTGAATGTTTCCCAGCCTGTAGCAGTGCATAGGGTTTTTTGGTCCCAAATGCAGGATTTTACACTTATCCTTATTGAATCTCATAAGGTTTCTATTGGCCCACTGTTCCAATTTATCTAGGTCTCCCTGAATCCTGTCCTTGCCCTCCAACGTGTCTACTGGTCCTCCCAGCTTGGTGTCATCCGCAAACTTACTGAGAGTACAGTCTATTCCATCATCCAGACCATTGATGAAAATGTTGAACAGAACCGGCCCCAGGACCGACCCCTGGGGCACACCACTCGTGACCGGCTGCCAGCTAGACATGGAACCATTGATTCCTACACGCTGAAACCGTTGATCTAGCCAGTTCTCTATCCACCGTATAGTCCACCTATCCAACCCATAATTCCTTAATTTGCCAATGAGAATGCTGTGGGAAACTGTATCAAAAGCCTTGCTAAAATCAAGGTATATCACATCAACGGTGCTTCCCGCATCCAGAAAACCAGTCATCTGCTCATAGAAGGAAATGAGATTGGTCAGGCATGATTTACCCTTGGTAAATCCATGCTGACTGTTCCTGATCACTTTATTTTCCTCTAAGTGTGTGAGGATGGATTCTTTGAGAATCTGCTCCATAATTTTTCCAGGGATTGAGGTGAGGCTGACTGGTCTGTAATTCCCTGGATCCTCCTTTTTCCCTTTCTTGAAAATAGGCACTACATTTGCTTTTTTCCAGTCCTCTGGCACCTCCCCTGTTCTCCATGAGTTTTGAAAGATAACGGCCAGCGGTGCGGCTATTTCGTCGGCCAATTCCCTTAGCACCCTTGGATGCAGTTCGTCCGGCCCCATGGACTTGTGCACTTGCAGCTTCTTTAAGCAGTCCCTAACCTGACCTTCCATCACTAAGGGCCTGTCGTCTTCTCTCCCATCTGCCACACCCATGGTAGTGGGCTGGGAGCTGACCCTGCCTGTGAAAACTGAAGAAAAAAATGCCTTAAGGGCTATTCCCTGTCGACTTAAGCCTTAAGTCAAATTAATAAGTTTGACTTAAGCCTTAAGCTGAATTAGTAAGGTCGACTTAAAGAAGTACTTAAATTGACTTAAAAAAAGCCCAGTGTGGCCACGGTGGTCTATAGGTCGACTTAAGCTTCCTTAAGCCGGTCAAAGGCTCCAATGCAGATGTACTCGTTGTGATGATTGTAGAGGATGTTGCTGCTCCCTGGGGTTGTTGCAGAGACAGGATTGGATTCAAGGTGCAACTTAGCCTTCCACCACAGTCATGTCACACAGCCAGCTCAGTCACACCTTGGGCTTTGTTGTGGTGAAGGGCTATAGGCAAATCCGGGAGGATGAACATAGAGGTTTGACATCTGTCCATAGCCAGAAGATCTCTATTCTATTCATGTAAGTACTTGTTACCGCTGTTAAATTACATTTCTTGATGTTTTGTGAATCTAATTGTTCCGTTTCATTTGAAGCTGAAATGTTGCATGGAGATGTATCAATTCTGATGAAGCTTTTGAGGAGAAGGTACCTGGCTATCTGGGCAGAGAGCAGTGAGGCAGAGTGAGCTGGGCTTCCCTGTGGGCCAGTGTGCTTCCTTGTTGCTGATTGCTTTCACTGAGGCCAGTCTGCTCAGGCCCTTTGGCTTGATTCTGAATATGCAGGGACCTATTGGTGCATTCTTCTGCCATCTTCTCATGAGGCTGAAGTTCAGGACAGTAAATAGTTGAGTTCTTGGAAAACTGTTGTCATCCTTCTTCAGAGTCTGATCCTACAGTTTGACTAAGCAACATGCTCAACTGAATAACTGGGAATTTGCACAGAGGATAGAAAGATGAACAAGTAGTGGGCTCTGAATTTGACCTCCGTTTTCTCCTTTGTGCCCAAATCTATGTTGAAGTTTTTCAGGCTCTCACCTGCACTTGGAGCAATGTAAGTTTGTCATTTGAACACTTAGAACCAGCAGAGGCTCCCCCAAAAGAAAGAGAACCCATAACCCTGTATGTTATGCAGGAGTGGACAAACTTACGGACCTCAAGAGCCACACAAGTTGATTATTAAATCTTCGAGAACCACACTGAGGCGTATAGCCGTATACTTTTACATACTCCAAAATTACTAAGTTTAAATTCATTGCACACTAATTTTGTCATAAAAAGAGGGCAAATATTGATCCTACTAATGTCAGATTCTACTAATTAATTAAGGTTACCATGAAAACTGGGCCTATTCAGTAAAAACTTAGCTGTCGCTCGATGAAAAAACTGAAAGCTCAGGGCAAGTTTTTTTAAACTCTGGGCAGTAACCATGCTGCGCTTCTCCACACCGTCCCTGACCATGCCACACTTCTCCCTGCTGTCCCCACCCTCTCCCAAACCCCCAGGCCCTCACGCTAGCTCCCCCGAGTCAACCCCCCCCATCTCCCTAGGGCCCCCTTATCTGGTACTCTGGTGACTAGGCACAGTCTGGGGCTCCCCCCTCTTGCCCCCCCAAGCATGGTCTGAGCATGCTTGGGGCAGGAGATTTAAAACTCCTAAACTAGGGCTCCTTACCAAAATTGATTTGCTGACGTTCTTCCACAAGTTGCACTTTTTCATTCAAGAGCCTCATGTGGCTTCCAAGCTGCAGTTTGGCCATGCCTGTTTTAGAGGCATGATGCCAGCTCCTGAGTTAAAATGGCACTCAGATCTGCATTCAAAGCAGGGATTAAATATCTCAATTTTGTACATAAACTCAGTATAATCCCCCAATTCATAGCACTTACAGTTGGAGTAAAATGTGAATTTGCAAGTGATTGTCAGAAAGCCTTTGATAGGGTCCTTCACTGAAGGCTCTTAAGCTAAGTAAATACTCATGGGAAAAGAGGGAAAGTCCTCTTATGGCTCGGTAACTGGTTAAATGAGAGGACAGGAATAAATGGCTGGTTTTCAGAGTGGAGAAAGGTAAATAGCAAGGTCCACCCAAAAATCTGTGTAGTTCAACCTATTCATAAGTGGTCCAGAAAAACTCAGCTCTGATCTACCATCTGTTCAGGAGGCTTAGGCCAATCTTCTGTCATTTTAAGGGGCAGATGGCTTTTGGGGTATACCAGTTTGGGGGGTTTCCTCTAGTTGTTGTCTTCCTTAGTGCTATCTCATTAAAAGGAAGGATGTGCCAACAGTTAAAGCCCTATTTTGGGCACCCAAGTCCCTGTTTCTGGACCAGTGTGAAGCAGAAAATGTCCCAACCCCTGAGGATGGCTATGCTCATCTGAGGTCTAATCTTTCAGAGTAAAAAAAAAAAAAAAAAAAACTTCCCTGAATGTCTTTCTGCCCATGAGCAAGAGCGCTTCTGTATCCCTTTAGGTGTCTGGGTGCCCATCTCTTTTCTGAGGCCCAGCACCACTCACAAAGCAAGGGAAAACGGGCCATCTGGCTGCCTAAATCGTGTGCACAGAGGGCACTTGCCTTCATTTCATTCTTACAAGATGACACATTAGAAATCCCCCTGTTCTGAGGCCACTAGCAGCCTTGAACTCTGCTCTTCTCCTCCTAGAAAGAGGTTTGCACCCTCTCTTTCTTGCTTTCAGTCTTACAAAGGGTTAGAATTTGACTTTATATATACTGTTTTTCTGTGCTTAAAAGAGGTCATTTGATGTGCCTGTCTCCTCCTTGTTCCTGGCTGGTGTTTAAGGACCCCTAAGGACTTGCCTGCATGTAAATGGAACCAAACGGGTTTCAGTTAACCCCTTTGATTATCTCTGGCAGGTGGTGTTCTTAGAGGAGAACTAAAAGACTCCAATTTTGATGGTGAAATTTGACTTTAAATCCTATCAGAATAAGATGCTCTTAATCCAAAATGAGTGTCCACCACACCTACTCCCACTGAACTAATGAAAGAAGTGAATCAAAGCCAGTGTAGTTCCAAAGGGGCAGCCTTGTTAGTCTAGTTCAGTAAAACAAACAGTCCTGTGGCACACAAATTTATTTATTGCATAAGCTTTGCATCTGATGAAGTGGGATTTTTCTCCCATGAAAGCAATAAATAAATTTGTTAGTCTTTAAGTGCCACAGGACTCCTTATTTGCTTTACAAAGCCAGTGTAGTTATTTCACGCTCCATTTGTGTGCAGGTGAGACTGAGCCCACAAATTCAAGGAGGGACAGGAAGAGTGGATTTGCTATTTCAGATATTTCCCTAATATCTAAAGGGGAAGGGTTAAGCACTAGGTTCTCCCATCCATTTGCTCTCAATGTTGCACTGTCTCTAACTAAATTGTCTCCTTCCTATGGGATTCCTGTGTGTGCAAATATTTTGCTTGATGCTGTTTTCTGTAAAAGAAGCTTTCGAGTCTCATTTTGTTTCATTTGAATCTGAATTAGGTTCATTTTGTTCTGAGATGAGCTGGGTGGTGGAGCCTATTAAAAAATTAGGAGCAAAAGAAAACAACTGAATTGCAACCGCCACAGGAAAGCATGAGAGTGCTTGTCAGAACCTTGATATAAAGGATATCGCTCCACTTCACTGTCAAAGGGAAATAATTGAAAATTGCATCAAGTCACGCCATCTCCCAACTTCACAGTTGTGCAGAAGTTCAGAAGGGGTTGATTTTTTTGTAGCAAATTATCTTCTTTGTTGGAAACACTGTTTGAACAGAAATTCGATCCACCTTTAGAGATAGAGAAAGCATTCAGAATGCCATACAAATGCACTTGACAAATTGATATTTCACACCCTTCCTGTCTCTGTAGTTCTCTTAGATTTCTTGCCATGTAGGACAGGATTTGGTGGCAGAAGGATAATTTGATATGTTTAGGCTAAAAAATTCATGTATTTCCTCATGTAGCTAGAGCAACTCAAGAAGAAATGAAGATAAAAATGCATTTCTTTACATACACCTGCTTCTCTTTCACTTCCTACTACCTGATAATTGTTCATTGATGGAAATTTTTAATTAGTAATTTTAATTAGCAATATTTTTAATTAGCTAAATCATTTTTAATCATGGTTGATACAGGAGGGTATGAGTGAGGAACCTCTGCATGGTTAAGAAAATGGGCTAATCAACTCTACCTCCTGTAATTTGAATATTGAACAGTAACTGAGATTGACTCAGACTTCAAGGCCTGAAGGGACGCTCATAATCATCTAGTCTCACCTCCTGCAAAATGCAGGCCACAGGCAGAACCGCACCCACTCGCTCCTGTAATAAACCCCCAGCCTCTGGCTGAGTGTGTGCAGTCCTCAGCTCAGGATTTAAAGACTTCACCTTACAGAGAATCTACCCTTTTACCCTGGTCTGAGCCTGCAAGTGACCTGTGCCTTGCGAACTCCCTCAGGGTCTCTGCCAGTCTGACGCAGAAGTGAAATTCCTTCCTGACCCCAGATCTGGTGATTAGCTAGACCCTGAGGAAGGAACTAATTCTCATTTAAGAAAAGAAGTTTAAAGGACAGGCATAATTTGTGCCTTTGTCCAGTAAACACCTTCTTGTTCTTCTTTTTTTTCAAATTGCCCAAGAAGATGGGGGAGTAAACATGCAGAACATTAGGAACAGAGTGGTTAAATGACATCCATGAGCTCATGTATTATCTGTGGGCATCTCAGTAGTTGAATCCAGATCTGAGTTTCAGTCCAAGTTTTAACTTCATGAGCAGATCCTCAAGACTTCTGGGGTCAGCTTCCACGAGTGGTGTGGTGAGATCATACTCACCACACTACTCCCGGCAGCACAAACTGATGGCGGTGAATTTACCACCGTCAGCATAGACATACCCTCAATCTACTTAGTCAACCTTGTTAAGTCGACTTAGTGTCCACACTGGAATCTCCCGTAGACTGCCCACATCCATACTGGCTCCTGCTAGGTTGACTTTAACACTTAAGTCGATCTTATTAAGTCAACTTAAGGGCTACTCCCCATCTACACTGGCTTAAGTCGACCTAATAAGGTCAACTTAGGTATTAAGTCAACCTTCCCAGGTGAAGTTATTAAATTGACTTAATAAATTCCAAACGTGAACAGAGCTTTCCTTAGGTTGACTTAAGGAAGGTTAAGTAGACCTAAGGCTCCAGCGTAGACATACACTTGTGGAGCTTCTGAGCCTTCCTCAGTCAGAAACTTGGGTGAATGCAGTTGTTTAGCATGAAGAAATGCTTCCCTGTGGGCAGATCAAATAAATGTCTGTACCTCCTACCAAAGAGAACATCATCAGCGGCAGCTCCAGGTTGGTGGGGCGTAAGGCAGGGCTGGGCATCCCATGTCCATGGGGAAAAAGTGGTGGAGGCACAATCACTGGAGGTGGAGGATGATGAAATGTGTCGTTCACAGCTACACAATGTCCTGTTGCTGGACCCCATAGCGCAGCCTCAGGGCTCATACATCAGTTGTGGGGCCATGCAGTTGTGTTTATGTGGTGTACCTCAGCAGGCGGGCTCTAGCTTGAACACAGCAGGTCAGCAGATGTGGCTGATCAATAAAGACAGCATCCTTCATCCCATTTCCCAGCTGCAGAGCTCCTGGGTTGGGCAGGATGATCCAGGTATAAACACTAGTAAGAAACCCAGTTTGCCTCATGTGATATTTCAAACCAAAAACATTTGAAACTTTTTTTGGGGGTGGGAGGGGAGATATCCTGAAGGAATAAAAATGTCCTCTCACCTTTTCTTGCATTTAATAGTGGGGGAAAAAGCTTTCAAACAATCTCAAAGTGGGGGGAACGCTTCCTTTAAAAAAATTGCAACTATTTTAAAAAATGGTGAACATAGCTTTTTCTCTCCATTTGACAAAACTTTATTCACACTTTCCAGTTGAGAAAACATTCAAGAAGTGTGTGGAAGTATTTATATCTACCACTTTTTCACAAATTGCTGCCGCCCAACTTTTTCAACTGGGTGTCCAGGGAGAGGGGAGGTTTCTTAACCTTTCCTCCTCTTTTTCCAGTGGATAAACCAAAATGTCTCAGTTTCAGAAACTGGGCAGAAATGAAAAATGTAACTGTAAATTAAACAAATCTATTTGGTTTAGTTTCAAAATTTTACACAGAAAAGTGACATACTTTCCTGAAGAAAATAATTGCTTTGGACAGAATTTCGTTGGTCAGCATGGAACATTTTTAGCTCAAAGATTTTGACCAGCTGGATAGATAGCTATTGCCTGATGCTTACAATGAAACAATAGCAGGATCAATTCAACCTCTGTGATGCTCTCTCCAGCCATCAGCTCCTCCCACTGTTCCCAATGCACTGCCTGCTTCAGATATTCAAGCCCTCTTTTCACACTTATGTCAATGGTGGTGTGCGCCTACTCATAACCCCCCAGGGTCTGGAACCAGATCTCTTATTTCATGTGGCATTTCAACACTTGAACTTTTGTTTTATGTCCAAACAGGAACAAAAAGTCAAAATTCCAAGACTTCTTGAGGAACAGAAGTTCAAAAAAAAAGAAAAAATCAGTTCAGAAATATCAAAATGGTTCATTTCAGTAATGCCAATGGATTACATCGCTCTACATTAAATGTAATACTGTGACATGGAACATTTCAATTAATATTTTCAGATAATAGACAAGTTGAAATGAAAGGAATTGAAACAATCAAGTTTAAATGAAGCAGTTCTACCATGTGGAAATGCAACGAGAAAGTGAAAGCCAAGTCGTTCTGATGTTTCCCCATCTAATACTATATTGAATCTGACTCGCTTAGGTAGAAAGTTTGGTTAATGTGTTGGCCAGCTTCACTCGTATTCCACCTCTCACAGTGTGATGCACAGGGCTGATGCCCCGGTTACTGATCTGTGCAGAAACTGCTGCCTTTCCTCTCTGCCCTTGGTAGATTTTAGCAATCTCTTTGCTGTTCCCATCTATTCAGGGTTGCAGGAACACTTTTCCATGCTTCTGCCTCCTGCTCCACTGCCTATCCAGGGCTCCACACAGCTCCATTGGGGGCAAGTATCTTGTGGTTTATCCATGGACTCGCACCAGGACCACCCAAACTCTCTCTTTCTGAACAAAGCTCTGCCCACTTCCTCAGCTCTGCTGTGCCCTGCCTGATCTTCTGTACTCTCCAAGAGCCCCGGCTGTCCCTGAGGCTCCCTGGACCTCCTGGATACAGTCTCCCCAGCTCTGTCTCACACATCTGCTTCAGCTGTTTTCTCTCTCTGACTCCCCAGCCAACTCCAAATTACTCCAGTCTCCGTCCAGTCCTCACTGAGTTTGACTCTGCCACTCTGGTGACAGTCAGCCTCCCTGAGAGACTAATGAACTGCACTTCCCTCCCCAATCCCCTTGGCAGCTGCAAATCTGCATGGACCAGCACGTTCGCTCAGGTTTCTTATTGATTTTTCAGGGGGCTGTGTGGTCCTTGACCTGCCTGGAGTACTAGGAGGACAAATGAATGGAGCTCTCCATTAACAAAGCCCCAAGGATATAATTTTTTTCACCAGTCTCTGCCTTGCATCTTTATTACCCTCAGAGATTCGTGTTTTACATGAAGGCCTGTTAGTCTCAGAATAATTAAAGCAGAAATGGCCCACTGCAGCATGTCTTATTGCCGTAGCTTTATCCAGCTCTCCAGATGAATTGATTGCTTTGTAGGAACCTCTGAGCCTTTGGAGAGCATGTATGTGAGCACCTCAGAACCCCACTGTGCGGCAGGGCAGGGCAGGGCTGATATCTTCATTTTACAGATGGGGAAACTGATGGACAGAGAGACCACGTGACCTGCCAAAGTCACCATGGGAATCATGGATGAAGAATAGCCAAACTGGAGCAAAACAGATAATGCTGGAAAGAATTCGGAGGAGTTTGCAGTTGTGGGGCAATTGAAGCCTCACACCCATAACAGGTCACTTCAGTCAGTACGTGAGGGGGGTTCTTGGATTCCTTGCTGGCACTGGCATCTCTTATTGTAATGGCTGCGAATGAGGGTTTCTGCCTTCCCCACTGGGTCAGGACACTTTGTCCCCTGTGACTGATACAGAGCTGTCCTCAGCTATTCACACCTCTCGGCGGCGCTACAGCAAGGCAACATGCTTGGGCATGAAGTCTTCAGCACTTAGGAAAAGCCAACATTTCAAAATGCCACATCCTCAGCAAGCCAGAGCCACCATGAACACATCCTGCTCATCCTCTGCTCCCTACCCTGGCTTCCCACAGAATACTGAATCAAGTTTCAGGGCTCAGTCCTTGACTTCAAAGCTCTCCATGGGCCCAGGAAGTGTACAGAAGCACAGAAAGCTAGATTCACTCCTTTGATGCAAAGGGACTCTCTACCAGCAGAGTAAAACTCGTCCATGTGGGAGACAGAAGCTCATCCGGAGCAGTCCAAGACAGTGAAATGAGCCTCCTTGGAGCTAAGGGCCAGTGCAAACCTCACTACCTTATGCATCTTGTACTTAGAGCAGTTCTTTAACTTTGTCTTCCTTACAACAAACACAGAGTAACAGGTTGACAACAAGAAACCAGCCCCCCCTGCTCGTTCTTTGAGGGAGAGGACAAGAAGAGAAAATATGTGTAGTCACGTTGCTTAGTGCCGGATCAGAAGGTTCTCAAATAATACAGTGGTGAGCACAATCTGAAAGTCCTTTTTATAGGACCAAGTCTGAATCAGAGCAGGAAACTGAATGCAGCTCTCTCCATACCCAAACACCTGGCCCATCCTTTTACTCCTGCCTTGTACGTCACTAGAGAAGAAGCTTGTTCTCCATGCCCCTCCAGCAGTGTGGCTCAGCCTTACCCCCTTCTGCTTGCTCCATCTGATTGAGTTTCCTGTGGGGTGTTCCCATCTCTCTTCAGCAGTGTGCGGAGCCACATTGTTACCTGTAGCAGGGCATTTTCAAGGACAGAAGAGCTACAGAGAGGGCACGTGTGATGTGATGCACAATGGGCTAAGATCTGTATACTTTTTCGGTTCACTTTTGAAATGTAATTGTGTGATTTTGATGCCAGTTAGGACATTCAAGGTTCCCTTTTGAATTCTCTACCGTACTGTTATGGTATTGTGTCTCGTGCAGCATTGTGTGTGTGTGTACAGAAGTGAAGCACATTACCTGGCTCACACTGGCAGGACTAACCTCTCTGTGGCCGGAGGGTTACTTGACAAAAGCAATGCAGATTGGATTGCTTAGCTCAGGTGGGACAAAGGAAATCACACAGCGGCACAGAGAAGGAGGGGCCAAGTGGGAAAGGGAAAGGAGTGCAGACTCCTTGAGAGAGGGAGAAGCTGTTGGCTTTGGGCAGGGAAACACCATCTTACAAGCAACTGCAAAATACAGAGCCTATCCATGTGGTCGGGGGGGCCTGAGCTGGCTGAGCGACACCAACAGTCGGTACTGTGGGTAAGAATGAGGAGAACAGACTAAAGAGTAACCTTGGACTAGTGTTAGTACAAATAGCATGTATATTATATCTTTTTTTTTATTCACTTGTGATAACTCCTGACTCCTTTATTAAATCATTGTGCATTGATTTGCTATATATTCACTTAAAATCATATCCTAATCAATAAACTAGTATTTGTTTTATATAAAGCTGTGTGGACTTCAGAGGGTTTGAGTGAGGGATGCTGGGCATGATCCATTTCTATGATAAATGGATGTGAGCCTGTGGTGATTGGGGAAGGACACAGTTCCTGTAGGACAGGAGTTCCCGGTATGGCATCTGAGGGTGGGAGCGCTCGCTTGGGGACTGTCCCTGGAGCGGCCAGAGAGCAAACACCCACTGCCTGGAACCAATTGCATGCAGGAGGCTGGTGTGAACTCAGGAGTGAGTGGTCACCTGGCAAAGTGGGGTAAGTCAGGGTTCAGAAATGGTGATCGGGTGGTCACAGTTTCTGGGAGCAGCCTGTAACAGCATGGCTCTCGGGGGATCTTTTGTGGGACGAGCAGAGGGCTAGCAGAGGGATCAGGGGCTGTGGTTTAAGCAGACTTGGCTCATGTTGTTCAGGCCAGATACAAAGTTCAGATCCTCTGGTGAAGGGCTACAGAGGCTCAGAGCTGGGGCTCTGGTAATTCCTTGTCTCAAAATGCTGCCCTGTCCGTTCATGCCCAGTTTTCTGGGCAAGCCTTGCCAGCCAGCTCTGCTGCGCCATTCTCTGTAACAGCTCTGCCCTGCCAGCATCTGCGTCAGCCCTTACATGCCAGCTGCAGTAGCCAGAATTTGGGCAGCCCATATTTACATGCCAGAAATGCTTTCCCAGAGCTGCTCGTTCTTTTGTTCTCAGTGTGCATATGCCAGCTCCACCATCCAAAGTGCCAGCTTCCAGATTAAAGTACATAACTGGGGTGGGACCAATGTGCTCCTTTAAGTGGGGCCTTTCCAATGGGAAAGAGGCAGAGAAGAAAAATGCTATTGAAGAATATGCTTTGTACCCAGCCTCTGTGATTACGGCTGGGGTGGGCTCCAAGGCAAGGATAACAAGGGAATGGCAAAGTGTGTTAAATGGGACAGGGTGAGGGGGTGTGATAAAAAGGTGACTTTCTCTGGTGCCAGGCTTATGACGATAGCATATTGGATGGATGTGACAGGGGAATCATATAATGGTAAGGTTATAGGAAGGGCTGAGTCTAACAGCGGGACACAGGAGGAGGCCTACAAGTACCCTGTTGATGCAGATGGTGCTATTGCTCATAGCGAGCGATGGACAACCTCTCCGCACAGTGGGCAGCCAGGTGCTAGCACGTGAGGTAACAGGTCTCACTGGTTTGGTCCTTGCTCCTCCTGGGGGACTTCCTCCCATATTGTTGCTCAACTTTCAGGATTGGCAATTTGTCCTTCTGATCCTGTGGGTTGGTTGCGGGAGGGGAGGGCCTTAAGGTGCAATAGAGATTCGCTGGTGCCCGAGTTGTGTCCTATTTGATGTTATCAATAGGGCGTGGTGGCATCCCACTGAAAATGCCAGAGCCAGCTCTTCCAACCTACACCCTATGGCCATGCCAATGGTGTGAGGCTGGATGCCCCTCACCTGTTAGCTGTCCTGTGGGCACAGAGCTTAGCCATCATGAGGACTAGCAATGCGCTTCTGAAATGAGGATGAGGAAGACCCTGGAAAGGTCCCCTAAATCCTGCAGGTCTGCGTAGCTTCACATAAGGCTGGACCGTGGCTGCCTTCAGGCATTGGTGCAAGGCTGAGTCCTGCCACAGCTAAAGGGTTTGTGCCCTGGTCCCTCAAATGCTCGCTATGCTGAAAGCAGCAGGGAGAAAGCCAGGCCACTCTACTGCTTGTCTGCAGTGAGGCATGCAAGCAAATCTCTGCTTCTCTGCTAAAAGGCAACAGGCTGGGTGCAAGTGTTGCCTCCCTCAGTGCCTGATACTGAGCCACTGGGATAGCCCCTAACGGAGCAGGAACAAACTGCCTCTGAATAGCCAAATCCTGAACATTTCTGTCCCCAAAACTCTGGCTTCTGCCCCCGAAAAGAGCTGGGAGTCTCAGGTTGAGAGCTTCCTTCAGCCCAGAGCATTCCTCTCTGGGAGCTGCACCCAACCCCAGTGACAGCGAAGCACATTGCCCATGAGATACCCGCAGATGCCAAACACTAGTATTTGCTGCTATCTCAGAGCCCCTAAGAGGAAGTGTGTCTATGTCACAGCCACAGAAACTATAGAAATGACCATAACTAAGGCTGCAAAGTCAAGGCCTTGGCGCCATTAGTAAGATCATTTGCCTTTAATCCTTCCTTGCCTTGTTTTCCCTCTCCCTTTAAATGGGGATCATGCTGTCCTGCACCTCTCATGGAGGTGTTTGTGAAGATACAATCATTAGCACGGGTTACACGTGCAGAAGCAATAGGGCTGAGAAACACAGGAAATCAATAATTCTGTTTTCAGAGCCAGATTTGAATCATGCTAGTAAATAAGGCCTAGGGCCCCATGTTGGGCAATGAGGAGAAAACAAAACACCGATTATCTGCTCAGGAGGTGAGCATTGGGTGAGTGCTGTGGAAAAACTAGTGAGGAAAGACTGTATTCTAAGGTCGGTGCACGAGAAGGCTGAATTAAAGTGGCCACAGAAATCCTAATTCCAGCACTTCCTAGTTTCTGAGTGCTTCCTTTTGCTACCTGAATAACGTGCTTTTCACTTATTTTGAGAAACCTCTGACACCTTAAAGACTAACAAATTTCTTTGGGCATAAATTTTCATTGGGCTCTAACCCACTTTGTCAGAATCATGAGAAGCGGATTGGAGCCCACAAAACCTTATACCCAAAGAAATGTTAGTCTGTAAGGTGCCAAAGGACCCTTGTTGGTTTTGCTAAAACAAACAGGGAGTCCTGTGGCACTTAAAGACTAACAAATTTATTTATTGCATGAGCTTTCATGGGAAAAAATCCTACTTCGTCTTTGAAGAAGGGGGAACTTACAGAATGGGCAGAAAATAAATTCAGGGAAGTCTAAGTCATGAGATCAGGTCAGACTGTGACAGCAAATCAAAGCAGTTCAAATTCAAACACTGGGGAGCAGCATATAGAGGAAGATGAGGTCAAAATCACCTGTTGTAATGAGAAAAAAAAAATCCAAGTCCTTATTTAACTTTGAGGTGCCACAGTTGAATTTGCAAATGAATTTCAGTTCTGCAGTTTCTCTTTGAAGTAGAGCTGTTTTATTCATTTTCCTGAGCACAGCAATTAGTAAATCATCAATGGAGTCATTTAGGAAGATTGAAATGCTCACCTACTCGTTTTTGCTGCATACAGACTAACATGATTGCCCAGCTGGAATTTGTCACTTATTTTGGTGTGTGCAGGGCCAGCTCTGCTGTGAGGCAAGAGACCGACATGGCTTCAGGTGACAGTTCTTAGGGGCGCCTAGCCCCCCTGAAGATCAGGCTGCCTCCCGCCTCTTCAACTCTTTCCTAGCAGCTCAGGCACTGTTAGTCAACCTGCAGCTTAAGTCATGTAGGCAGAGTGCACTTTAAATCCCTCTGCAGGCAGATGCTGGGGATTTATGCACTTTGCAAAACTGTTTTCAATCTCCATGAATGAGATGGGGGGGCGCCAAATCAAAATTTGGCTTGGGGCACCACAACCCCTTCAGCTGGCCCTGGTCTGATATTCAAGTTTTTTTTTTTTTTAAATATAAACTGTGAAGATTGAAAATTCCACATCCTCATCGCACTCTTCTTCTCTACCAGGGCAGTCTCCCTTCACCCAAAATACCAACCCCAGTTTTCCTCTCTTCCACACCAGCCCAGTCCCTGTTCTTATCTGCTCCTCCCTCTACTTCACCTCCACGCACTCCACATTGACAGGGGACTTTCTCCTTTGCATTGCTTCAGCCCAGAGGAGATGAGTGAGCGGGGTGGCTATCGAGAGCTCAGCATCATTGAGGACTTTGGGAGCAATCAGTTCTGTTGCACAGATCTGTCACAGCCTTGCAAGCCAGGGATTTGCAGAAGTCCATCTCAGTCATAGGATACAGTTTGCCTACAGTGGACAGAGTCTTTGGACAATTTAATTGTGAATCTCTAACAGGTCTCTACTCAACATGTATGAACTACAGTTATTCAAAGTTTTATGACTTGACCAAACCTGGTTGAATTTTCGTAGGGATATGATGAAGTACATTGCTGATGCTAAGCCCACTCCTGTTCCGTGCTTGAAAGAATGGAAGCTCTAGAGTTTCTCAACAAAGAGGTCACCAGATCTTTATTTTAACGTGGAGAGCACAATGCATAGTTCATCTTTTTTCTTGGATGCAGCTGAACAACTTTGGCTGAAATTTTCCAGGACATTTCAGCCAGTGGCAGACTCCCAGTATGGAAAATTTCTGCCTAAACGAATGAATCTTGACAAAGACGGGCAAATTGAAAACAGGGCCTTTGAATGGGAGATGTTGGACAACCTCACGATGCTACCTTTGGTGCATGAAGTTCCTGCCCTCAAAGTTCCTGTTTCATTTTTCTGGGAACTGACAACTGGCCATTGCAAAAGGGCTAAAATATATTGCAGTGAAGACACAGTTGCTGCAAGGCCTTGCCAGGGAAAGTCTGTGTCCAAGGCGCAAGGCCGCTGAGTTGGTTTTGATAACCTCCTGTGAGAGAATTTGCACTCATGACTCCCCTGCTGGCTCACCGTTCAGTTGGCTCCAGGGCTTCCTGAGCTGCTTGTGAAGACTTGTTCTCTCCCTGCACTTTGACTGAGTTTTCCCTGCATGCTGACTGGCCAACTCTTGAAGAAGAGACCTCAGCTGGGTCAGACTGTGAAGTGTTAATTGAAAATCCACCATGGGATTCAAAGTAACGGGCTAGCCTGCAGCTTGGCTGCCACTGATGGAGAGAAGCAATCACAGCCCTCCATTCCCTGAACCCAGATAAGGCCCCAGCACCAATCCACATTTCTCATTCCATTCCCCATCCCTCACTGGGGTTTTATTCACCATTTTCTTTGTCACATCTTTTCCTCTGTGTAATTTGTTACAGCTGCGAGAGATGTTGACTCAGCCACCTGGGAAAGGCTCCTTGGGATCTCTAGAGATCCTTGTAGCTCTTCATGGGCAACAAGACAGGAATGGAAGCCTCTAGGTCAGCAGCCAGACTTGCTCTGCAGGCTGAATCCCAGTCCTCTGGTGGCCAGTGGAAACCTTTGGCTTCAAAGGGAGCTGGAGTGGGCACTGGGGGGTGCTGGGAGTCCATGGGGATTAAACTCTTGTTATTGCAGCAGCTGAATGGACTGACCCAGCTTTTCACAGTTGAGTCATGTACTATGCCACATGGATTGCTCTAGACATGCTGATCTAGAACGCTCCAGGGCAGCTGGGAGAAATTTCTGTTTAGTCCTTTGACTATTATTCATGGGCACCTTTCCCAGAGTGCAGGGTGGCCCTGGAGTGGAGAATCGGGGTCACACAGTGGCACACAGACCCATATTTCAGGATAGTAATGTCACATTGTGTTCTCAATTTTCCATAGATGGGTTACAGTACAAGGCTTTGACAGGCTCAGTGTCTGCCCTGTTTAGCAAGGGTGTTTGGCATCCATCACTCAACAGACACAAGGGAAAAGAGTTCTTCCAGGCTGAGAAAGATGGGTTCCTCAATCAAGATGAGGCCAGAGTGTTTGAAGTCTCTGGGAATTGAATACAGGTGAGTACTCACCTTGAACAAAACCCGTCAGATTAGGTTTTAGATGTTTAGATGCATATTTTCACTTTTATTTTCTTGTAAGCCTTTCTAACTTTTCTTCTTTTTGCTTGGCATGACTTAATTGTGTGTCTTATGCTTAATAAATGGGTTTTAACTTTATCGTAAAGCAGGTCTGTGCTGTGTTTGCAGGGCATGCCTGTTTATCCCAGTTGAGTTAATAAACCATGACGTGCTCTTGCGTCTTTAGAGGAACGGCATTATATATTGTCTAAGCTGTTTGGGGAGGGAAGGGTGGTGGTGCTGGACTTTGTTGGGCACATGGTTTGGGGGAAATTTGGGAGTGGGACTGTGGTGAGGTCTCCTTGCTGGCTGCAACCATGGCTAGGGGATGCTATAGTGGGACTGTAGATGGGCTGTTGTAGTCAGAGGAGTTGAAGTGGTGATATCTAGAACACATGCGCCCAGGGTGTGACTGGTGTATTTGCAGGCTGCCTGCTTGTGACCCATGCTGAGAGCTACAAAGCACTGTGGGAACATAGAATTGCAGGGCAAGTGGTGATACAACCTCACACTCACCTGGACTGTGACCTCCAATCACTGTAACACCTGCGATGCTGGTCTCTGTCTAGTTTGTCTGTGTTACAAAGGCCTGTGAAAGGTCACCTTATTGGCCTTCTTGTGGGCAGTTGAGCAGAGATGCCAACGGCTGACTGGTCCAAGGAGACCCCCCCCCCCGACCTTGGGGAGGAGCACTCTCCATGCAGGTTAGCTGTGTTGAACGTGAGTCATTGTGGGAGGAAATTGTGTAGGCTGTGCTCATGCCATGTCTGGGGTGAAGATGGAGGAGTCCAGGCTTCGGAGCTGCCTGCCTGGGATCTTTCACCAGCATTGATTCTTGTAAGGCTTTAATTAGTGTCAGCTGGTGTCTTCTGACATCAATACAGGCGGCTTTGAACCGGGGAGAACACCACCAGATGGTGTCGCACAGGCTATCAGATCCCAGGCAAGTGCACAAGAACTGTTCAGTCTCAGGGGGAACACAGAGGCTTAGAGGGTCGTAACGAGAGGGAAGTGGATGAATGACTGGCAGATGTCCTCCAGTTTAGCTTGCAAGTGAATTTTGCTGCACAGTATCAAAGCAGCCATAATCTAGGTAGGACCAAGAAAGAGTACTGTCTGTGCCTCCTGGCACATTTTCCCTCCTAGAGACGGCATCCCATGACCCTGAAGTGGTTGGCTTTGTGCTGCATTTGTCACCCCTCCCTCCTCTTTTCACCAAAGCAGTGGGAGAATGGCTGTGTTTTCCTCCCTCTCTCGGGGCTCTTCCATATCTCTGGGAATATTGCTGCAGCAAATCACATTGGTTTGTTTACAGCATTCTGTTTGTCAAATATGTTCTCTATACAGAGTTTTTAGTATGATATTTTATCGCTATTGCCCTCCACACAATCAGTTTGTTTGCATTAACTTGAGTCTAAGGCTTCATAATCTGGTTACGGGGAGCAGGGCACAAACAGAAGTCATAAACAAGACCTGCTGTGGGCCAATATACCTGGCTGCCTGTTCCGACCAGGCTTTCAGTGTTTAGCACCAGCACATGAATTCCAAGGACTTTGCCCCACAGCTTAAAACCTTTACAAGCCTACCAATAGCTGGAAGATGGACGAAAAGTCAAGAATGGAGGGCGTACCAAAAAAGGGACTTAGATCTACATTTTGGAGGGCTTGCCCCTTAGCTTTATGATGCTCAGTGGCTTGGTCCCAGGGCCAGTAAGGGCACCTTTACACTGCAGCTGGGAGCCAGCCTGGGTAGATAAACGCATGTTAGCTCTGCTTGAGCTAACACATTAAAAATTGCAATGTGGGCTAGCCACTGGTGTGCAAGCTTGCTTGACCCTTGCAATATGTGTGGAGGTGGCTAGTGGATGCTGCTGTCCATGCCGCAACAGCCACGCTGGATTTTTTCTTTCCTACTATTTTTAGCATGATCAGAGCTAGCATGTGTCTGTCAATCCAAGCTGGGAGGTTCCCCCCACTGCAGGGTTGACATAGCCTCAAAGGTCACCCAAAGCTCTTGCGTGAAGATGACAACAGCTCACAACTGCTCCTCTGGTGCAACAGAACTTTCTACCATAAGGGGAAAGACCAGCTGTTGGGGAGATAGAGTTGCCTTGTATTGTAGAATAATCACCCTCCTAGAGTAACCTGTGTGACCATCACAAACCTCCGACCTCTCACTCCAAAGCCAGCCATGCTGCTCTGACCTCCCTTCTCTGAAATATACACAAACAAAGAACGCCCAGGCACTTGCAATTCTATGGCTTATGAAAAGATGAGAGACAGAGGAAATAAAGCCTGCATGATGTATATGCATCACTTTGCTTAATGCCCAACTGGGAGGTGCCCAGATTCTCCAGAGCTGCAGGAGGGACGGGAACCTACTGAAAGGAACAGATGACTAGATCCTCAGCTGGTGTACAATGGCGTAGCTCCACCTAGTGTTGCCAGTGATGATTTATGCTGGTGGAGGACTTGACCTCACAGTTTTATTCCTTGGGAAATTCAAAGGCTGTTAAAATGACTTATCAAAATCCGTGGCTGTGTTTACATCAGCCAAAATTAGTTCAGACTTGTTAGTCCGAACTAAGAAGTTCGAGGTTAGTTCGAACTAACCTTGCGCTTCTAAGTTCGAACTAACCGTGCATTCTAGTTCAAACTAACATTTAATTTGAACTAGAATGTGTGGTTAGTTCAAACTAACCGGCTTAGTTAAGTCTGAACTGAGCATTAGTCCTGGTCCACATCACACCAAATTTGGACTAAAGTTCAAACTAAGCACTGAAATCCGGACTAACCGGGGGTACTAACTAGTTCAAACTAAGCGTTCCTTAGTTTGAACTAAGCAATTTCTTAGTTCGAACTAGGGAAAGCCTAGTGTGGTCTAGGGTTAAGCCCCCTTAGTCCGGACTAACATGTCAGTGTAGACACGGTCTATGGGACCATCGCTAGAGTCTAGAAGGGTGGTTCTCAGGCTGTGGCTGTAGACTAGTTGGATTCTACCCAACATTTGGTGGTTGGACATGGCGACCTAGCTTCTTGTTCCACCTGCTAAAGTGCATTAAAGAAAGGTAAAAGCAGATTAAATCTTCCCCCAGTGTTCTTTTCTATCTGAGCAATGTCTGCACTTACTGCACATATCTTGTCTCGTCATTAATGGAATGAGACGTGAGGCTGCATGGCAATGAATGGGAACTTGGGAAGTGAGGCCATCAGTGGGGGAGCGGAGTCCATGAGACCGCTGCTGTACTAAAATGTGTCTCATACAAGGAAAATACATATGGAAGTCCCTCCAATTAAGCAAAACACCTGCAAGAAAAAGACAATAATGTCAAATACACTCCAAAGAAACCAAAATTGACTCCAGTGGTTCCAGGATTTTGCCACTACCCTTAGTCTTATTCAAATCAGCTGCAGCCAGGCACTTTTGGAGAAGTCTTATGGCTGTTAATAGGAATAAGAGCTGCTCTCCAAAGTGTCTGACCCATTGTATTGAATCATCCTGAAAATTCCATCCATGCTCTCGAATTTGATGGAATGATCCAAAATAGCTATGGCCAAGGACGTGCCCTCTCCTATATTCTATAGGCCTTCAGTGTGATCTCTTTAGACCTTTCAGAAGTTTCTATATCTCTCCATTGGTGATTTAAATTACATTGGGCTTTTCTGAGTCAGAGTAATGCCTTCTTGTCCCTGGATCTCATCAAGGCATTGTATGTGGCCCTGAATGAGGAGACACTTTCTTCTGAGCATAGCTCAGAGCTGGTTGGTGGAAGTCCCTAGCCCTGCCTTCCACTGCAGTATCTCTCCAAAGAAGGCTTTGCATTCAAATCCTCACAAGTGGAAGGCAGAGCTCCATAGAGCAGGAAATCTAAACCACTCTTAAAGCTTACACGCTTCCAAAGCCTCTGCTTCGTGTTGGAAGCCATGGGATTATCCCTAGTCATCTGCATTAGCCTTTGCAAGGCAAAGAAAGCAGCCTCCTCCAGGGTCAGTGTTTAAACAGGGGCTGAAGAGTGGTTCCTCTCCTGCCAAACAAATTTCTGCAACAGGCTCTGTGCAGAGCCTCGAGGCCAGCAAGAAAGGGAGTGCAAGTGGTGAGACAGGGAGCAGAAGAACCTGGTGATAGAAACAGTGGTTTACCTCTTTTACTGGTGCATCACTTTTACTTACTGCAGCTTTCATTTGCCTAATGGGAAATAGGCGGATAAAAAGCCAAATAACTCTCCCTTTTACTATTAGCAGTGATGGCTAAATTGCAGGGGAAATTAATCTGTAGCCAGATTATTATATATTTGCCAGGTAATAAGTTCCCTCTAGAGCAATGGGGCTTCCAGCCTTTCCACTCAGTATTAAATGTATGATTAGGAGCAAGAAATGACACTCTCCAGTCCTGCCCAGAGGACTGCGGCTGAGAGGGGAAGGAAGGGTGGTGGTGTGAGCTAGAATAACCTGAGGCTTTTTATGAAGATGAACAGGGTTTGTGAATCTCTGCACGGAATGTGCTAGGTCTAGCTGAGTCTGGGGGCTCTGTGGGCACCATCTAGGGCAGGCCTTCTTAACCTGTGAGGCGTGACCCAAAAATGGATTGCCATGCTGTTTAGGGTGGGTTGCCATGATCCTCTTTAATAAATTGAAAAAGGAGATACATTATGAATTCAAAACTGAGCCATGGATTGCAAAGCTGCTTCCCAAGCCTAATCTGTGTCCCAGCCAAAAAAGGTTAAGAACGCATGATCTTGGAGCTCAGGTGGTTCCTGGGTGATTTTTAGAGTTGGTGTTTGGCCTGATTTGAACTGTCTGAAAGCCCATGGGACTTGGGTGAGCGTGTGCTTTGACAGAGCAAGGGGTTGCTCCAGGAGTCAGTTCAGAGGCAAGGCTAAACTAGGAGGCCAGGATGAGATTCTCCTTGATGGCCTCCCTGCTCACTGGGGGCAGGCAGCACTTACGGGCCTGGGCCCCAATTCAGGAGAGCACTGATGCACACATGTAGCTCAGTACTCCCACCTGTTTGGGGGCAGGCCAGGGTGTACTGAGATCCTCATGGCTAGGAAAGTGAGGAGAGCTGGAATCTGGGGAGGTGCTGGAAATGGTCAGAAGTCCGTCCTGGGGCTGCAGGGGAAGAGATAACTGGGGCAGGGGTGGAGAGAGGTACTGAGGAAAAGCTGACAAAGCACTGACCGTGCTGGGGCCACACAGTGTGAGGCAAATCATGAAAAGAAAGCAGAAGATAAGGACTCAGAAAAGGAGTTCTCTTTCCCCACCTAAGTAGATCTATGGAGCTGGAGGTGCAGGCTTTGGATCCAGGAACAAGGGGCCTCCTGGCCACCATTGGGTTGAAGCTACTGGGCCCGGGGTGCCTAAACGGTAAGCAGAGCAAAGCTGTGTCTACCTCTCTGTCCTTTTAAAGGATGCTCTTCTGGCCCTGCTTCCGGGGGACTTTCTGCACCTCACAGCACCTCCACCCACTTCCCACCCCACTGCGCAGGTTAGATGCAACTGCTTCAACAAGAGGTGTTGCCAAGGAACCATTGGCGTGGGTCTGTAAATGCCTCCTCAGCATTAGGGCTGTTTCTGATCTGTGCATGGTGACGCCTTTGATCCCAAGGCTGCCTGCTTTTGAGGATACCTTTCCCAGCATTTATTGCATGAGCAATATATTTGTTAGTCTTTAAGTGGCACAGGACTCCTCGTTTGTTTGTTTTACTGAACTAGACTAAAACAGCTGCCCCTTTGGATCTTTCTCAGCATTGCAGAGCCAGGTGCCTTACCTGTTCAAAGCTCATTCAGAAGAGTATGGATTCTGATTTCTATTATTGTCCCCACTAAGAGCTGTCCTAGTCATTAATCAGGGTCCCATGGTGAAGAACAGAAAGATGACCCCTTCCTGCATTTACACGCTATGGCCAGAGACAGCAGGTGGAGCCAGACGGATGGACAGACAGGGGAGCACAAGAAAACAATGAAACAATATCAAACAGTGTAACAGGAAGTGGCCTCTGCCCACCAGCTGCCTAACCACTGACTTTTTTTTTTTGAACAGAGAATTAGAAGAATTTGAAGGAAGAGACCAAGAGTACATCTACACTGGAGCCTTAGGTCAACCTAACTAATCTTAAACTGACTTATGGACCCCCATGGCCACACTAGGCTTTTATTAAGCACTTCCTTAAGTCAACTTAATAACACCACCTCTTGAGGGCGACTTAATGCTTAAGTCAACCCTATTAAGTCAACTCAGGCCAGTATAGATGGGGAGTAGCCCTTAAGTTGACTTAATTGGTCTCCAGACCCCCTCCAAGTGTTCCTGGCCATGAGGAAGGATCAACCTCACACCTACCAGTGTGGACACAGGCAGTTGACAGGAGTTTTCAGTGTGGATGCTCTGAGTTGATTTAACAAGGTTGACTTTTTTCCCACCTTATTTCTCTAATATCCTGGGGCTCGCATGTATACAGCAACAAGACCTGCAATACTTACACTGAACAGTTAAGACACAACCTCATTGTGAACTGAGCAGGAAGGGGAAATTGGGTATAAGTGATTATCTCAATGAGGGACAGTTATAGCTGTGATCAGACCTCACCATTTCCTCATATGTCCTTCCCTGGAGTAGGAGCTGGGAACATCCCCTCAAATTCAGCATCTCTGCCAGGGTCCCTACACACTCTGACATGAAGCTTCCAGAAGGAGGATCTTGCCCAAATAAGGCAGTTCATTAGACAAAGCCTGGAGGGGAACACTCAGAAATTTAAATGATTTGCTTTGGAGACTTCATAAGAGTTGCAAACATTGGGCAGAGAAGGATTTGGAAAAAAAAAAAAATCAGATAAAGAACCCAAAAGATGCAGAGCAAAAGCCCAAGTTGGATTCAGTACCACCCAGAGATGGCCCTTTGATAGCAGTAGATCATCATCTCAGGCCAAACACGCTGGGATTCTGGTCCATGACTAGGACTCCTGCTACATTAATACAGATAATAAACTGACCAGAGCAAAGAAGAGTTTCCTGTAGTTTTGGAGGATGATCAGCTGGAGACGTACAAGGAGCCAATGCTGAGGAGAGCTGAAGGGAGTGTAGACTACCATACTTCACATTTGCTTCTTCTCTTCCCAACCCATTGTTTCATGGGAGCAGACTCACAATTGAGCCTTTATATACAGCCTCAGCTCAGGAAGGCCTCGTGGCCTCCTAGTATAACTGACCGTCAAGAAGCCAGCAGCTGAAGTCACTCACTGGAGAGTATGAGTAGCCATCAGTCCAGGGGTCAGTATCACCATTTTCTGCTCCCAGTAGGACCCTATTAAGCGTTAGCCTCTTAGCTCCATATGGTGACTTTCAATAGACCTTGCTCCAAAATCTTGGCTTGGTGGCTCACCCCCTGCACATTTTTAGCATCTCTCCTCAGGTGCTGATGGGTCCTTCTCCTTTCCTCAGGTGTCTGTAATGCAGCATCCTGCTGGGCTTGCTAGAGCACGGTGTTTCGCTCAGGATGGTTCATATGTGATGGGGCTGGTCTCACATTCTGGTATGTATCAAAGCGAGTGATGGGACCACCATCCTAAAGGAAACCCTGCTAAATATGGGGGAAACAACTATAGTGAATGTCACATATAGAGGACAGCACAAACAGCAGCTGCTGCTGGGGAGACTGAGGGGGAAAGACGGGGATCCTGCCCCTTCCTGGAGCCCGGCTGAGCAGCCATCAGCGTAGAGTGTCTGTGGGATGTTCTCCCGTAGGATGATGGTGTTTCACATGGAGCTTACATATGTGTCAATGGTGACACAAAGTGCAAGGCTGGCAGAGTCAGAACATCTTGTGGATCCAGACTTGGCGTATCGGAGACCAAGAGGATTTACTCACAGCTACAGCCACTGGATTAAATGTTGGGGTTGTGGGCTGGACGCTGGGGAGACCACACCCAGAGACTTGATCTCTAGGATGCAAAACCTTGTATCCCCCTGGCTCTTCTCTCTCTCCAACTCTTTAGCTTTCCCCTCGCCCCACCCTGAATCCTAGTTCTGTGGAGTTTCCCAGCTTGCTCTGTCATTTAAAGCTGCCTATTTACATAGTAACGTGCCCCGCCTCAGTTAATAAATACTGTGTGCTGTTTATGCCTGTGAAACAACACCGCTCGACCAGTCTAAGGCCTGTAGGCACAAAGAGCATGCGGAGTGGGTTATAATTTGCTGTGATTCTTGCTTGGGATTTTCCCACAGATATGCAAAACAAGGTAAAAGAAAGAGCACCCATAGCTGGGTTTTTTCCGGCAACAGATGGTGGAGTCCATGCCCCCCAAATTGATCCTTGGCTTGCTATGGTAATTCTTGGAGCCGGCAGAAAAGACTGGGTAGGAGAAGGAGCAGATGGAACAGTAGGTTACCTCTGATAGGGTTTTGGATGCCCATAAGACACAGAAGCTCTTGGCTGAAGCACAACTGAGCCACACTGGGCTTCCGTTTGTGCAAGCCAGGAATCCAGACAGTATAGAGAGAGGCCTTCACTCTCTTTCCTGGAGAGGCTGGTGCTTCTGAATATCAAAGAAGAAAACACACACAGCAGGGATTCTAATTAGAAAGGAATATAAAAAAAATGCAGCTTTGTCTTTCATCGTCTTATTTGTTTAGGCTGCATCTTCTTTCACCACTGTTCTCTTGGGCTTAAAAACAGTGTGAATTTATAATGGATGCAGAACTTGGTAGCACCAAGGCCCTTGCCCTGAAATGCTGTTGGTGTCACGGGAAAAGCGATAACTGGTTTCTGTGCTGAAACCAATAGAAGTGTGATATGCAAATGAGCAGATGTCATCTTTCAGTTGTTTGGTTGAGTTTCTCTGATGTAACAATCCCAGCAATGAGCCACAAGTGATTCAGAACTGCCTGGAATCCAAATTCACTCTAACAAATTCATATGGCCCTCAGGCTACCTTCCCCAGCCCTGAGGGAGAAGCCTGTATCTTCCCCCAACAGAAGCTGGTTCAGTAAAAGACGTTACTTCCCTCACCTTCCATCCCAAGAGCAGGAGAGTGGAGGGGACAGAGAGGTTCGGTGCCAGGAACTCTACGTACGAATCTGAGGTGCATCTCTGCTGCACTTGTGCTCACTGACATGGGCACTTTTAAAAGCACCCATCAGCTCCCAGCTGTGAATCACAGTTAACCTCCTTGAAGCCTGATAAAGGACTTGAGCCATCTCCTTACATTTCCACTTAACTCTCCTATGTTCCTGTGGAAAAGCAGCAAAGTGGCAAGCTCTACGGTCACATGCCAACTCACTTGCTGACCGGAGAGGTGGTAGGCTAAGTGTGGGCTCTGCGGGGAGTAAGTGAAGTTGATCTATGTGATACTTTTTCATGCATCTGACTCCCATTATGGAGTACAGAAGACAGTCACCTTGTCTTTGGGGAGATCAATTAATCACTGGCTTATACCGAGGAACAAAAGTTGACCCTGGAGCTGTTCTAGTTTTTCCATTTTTAAAATTCCTTTTTTGCTTGTAATTCTCGCCATGTTTCTGATGCAATCAAGGAGCCTCCTGGAAGCCTCCAGTGGCTAATTTAACACCTGTCCATTTGCGGGAGCATTTACTAATGGATGGAATAGCTCTGCCTGCTCATTCAGTCAAGTTAGATTTGTATTGTTATTAAAAATTCTTCATAGTTTTTCTTCCTTTCATGCTCAAATGGATCCTCCGGTTTGCAAGGCTTAATTATATCTTTACCTGCAAATATTCCTTGCCTAACAGAGCGTCACGCTCTTTTTTTTATTTTAATCAAAGAATTGAAATGCAAGGTTTGTTTTCCTGACTCTTTATATGTAGGTAGTGACTGGACCCAGGGAGGGCATCCTTGATGCATTCTGTTGTCTTTATGGAATATATGCTTTTGTGCTAATATTTCTCAGTAGGTTACAGCATTGTTTCTGTGCATTTCATTGAACAGGGCTCCTTCCTTCAGCTAATTGAGCCCTTCTTGCAATTCCTGTGTGTGGGGTTTAATGAAAGACTGTAGCTTAATTTTGTGCCAACAGTAGCTGTGTTAAGTAGCAAACTGAAATCCTGAAGGAATTGTATTTTATTAAAAAATACTCCTGATCGCTTATTCTCTGCCTGTCAGATGGATCACAACAGTAGCACTTAATTATCGTTATCTTCCCTCATTACTGTGTTATTTAAACGGCTCCTATTCAGGAAGCAAATCTTGAGCTACATCCTGGGTCTGACCTGACAGCCGTGACGCACATGATTAGTTTTACTGCTGTCCACATACTGGGCTGTACCCAGCAGGGCAAATGTTTACACACAGGCTTGGCTTTACCTATGTGAGGATTCCCACTGAAGTCATCTTCAGCCACTGCCTTCATATCTGTAGGATTGGGGCCTACGGCCCAGATCTTTGAAGGGGTTTAGGAGCCTAACTCCCATTGAAATCAATAGGAGATAGCTCCCGATCCTCAAAAGCATTTAGGTACCTAAGTGGTGGTGCTCTTCTTCCCCTGAAAGGTCTGCAAAAAGACTTTGAATGGAGCTGGGGCTGTGGGCCAAGCTGGTACTCCCAGAGGCAGGAAGTGAAGCTGTGACAAAGTCCTATTATCTTTTACTATAGTTTTAGATAGAGTAGAGCCTCTGGTAGGACAAGCTATCACAACATCCATAGCTAGCTGATCCTGTGCCAGGCATACACAATGATAATGTGCTTGTAGTGGGATAGTTTCCCTGCTCTGGCAGGAAAGGGGTTAAAAATCCTGCAGAGAGGGAGTCTCCAATAGGAGTGGAGGGCTGCAGAGCCAATCAGTGTCCTGCAGGTGGTATAAAGCTAGGGCTGCAGCTTCTGCTTGGGCCACTTTCCTTCGGATCTGGGAGGAGGATGGTCAAGCGGTCAGGAAGGATGGGAGAGACAGGACCCCAGATAGCTCATTGCATGGGAGTAGAGCAGAGATGAAAGGGCTACAGGTTCCTGGAGAGATGTGAATGGCCCAGGCGACTTGCTGAACTGTGGGCCAGTCAGGAGCGAGGGGGTTGGGACAACACTCAATTGAACCTATAGGGTCCCTGGGCAGACTTGGGTCCCAGCCGTGTCTCCTGGGCTGCCAGTGATCAGGGAACCAGAGATGCAGTGCAGAGTGGTGGCCATTGATACAAGTGAGCCAGCTGGAACTGGACCGTGCCCAAGAAGGGGAGAGAAGTTGGAGGTCCTGACTGGAGGGCAGAGGTCCTGCAGCAGACCACAAGTGAGTAGGTGAATGGACTAGTGGTGGTCACTGAGGCAGAGTGCACCTGACTGAACTACACTGAACCCCAGAAGGAGGGCCCGGTCATGGGAAAAGCATGAGCACTGATCACCAGCTGATGGAGTTGACCGCCAGATGAAGGACCACTTGAGCAATTCCCTGCACCACCACCAGGAGGCACTCATCAGGTGGGTCAAGTGCTGTGGAGCCTCCACACTGTTAAGTGGAAAGCAAAAGTGCACATTTGCTGGCTTTGTAGCAAACAGACTCCTCAGCTGCATGGATAGTGTTGTATCGATGTCATTCCCAGAATAGTAGAGCGTTAAGGTGCATTATGTAACCTCTGTTATTGAACCACCTTTTGTTGTGGAGAAAGACCAGCTCTCTTTCCAACAGAAGTTGTCCAATAAAAGATATTGCCTCCCCCATCTCACAGCTGGAATAGCACCTAAGAAAGGCTACAGTGCTGCAAACACACGTCATTGACTTCAAGAAGACTACCTGTATGGGTGAATCACCCACATGCACAAGTGTTTGTAGCCACAAGGCCTACCTTATCAATGTACATGCTGCAGAGATCAACAGACAGCTCAGCTGAAAAGCCTGAAGTCAACAGAGACAGACAAGCCCTTAATCACTTTCAGAACAGCAGGAGAGATCAAGAATGGAAAAGGCATTGCAAGATACTACAAGGCGAGTGCATCTGTGGTGGAAGAAATGATGCATACTTCCACGTGGTATTGCTTGCAGCGTGTATGCGACCGGGTCATGAAAGGCCATGAGGCAATGCCTGCCTGCAACGGCAGCCCTGAACTGCCACGTCTGCTTGGTGAGGTCAGAGGTCTCCAGCCTGCAAGTGCTGCTCAGGGTGGACATGTCACACAGACAGCTCAGTCCCCATCCCACTTCTGGCGCCGCTTTGCTAGAAGTTAATTTCTCAGCTGAGCTTGTGGTTTGTCTGTTTCTGAGGTTTCACGTCTGTAGTTACAGGCTTGTACATGTTTGCCAGGAGAATAATACCTAACCGCAGGTGCTTATTGACTAGGGCACCATTGCGTTACAAATAGACTCTGCTGTGCCTTTGACTGGAGCAGACGAGAGAGGATAGTAAATTATTGATAAGGGCCGTGGTGTAATGGATGAGCATGTAGGTGGTCTCTCTGCCTGGCGCACAGGCTTCCCTGCTGCAGCTAATGCACATCAAAGAAATAAACAGAGAAGCCGCCAGCTTGCACACGTGTGCCAATGGCTGCAATGTGATCCTGGACTCAGAGAGCGGCTTGGGGTTTAATTACCAGACTCATGATCCATTAGTCATCAAAGGAGAATTGGGTTAATCTTCTGGCTCCTCTGAGCACAACACAGTCCACCAGGATCTCACCCAGATCTCTTCGTTTTCCCAGTGAAATTAAGAAATATTCAAAGAATGCCCAAGCTGGTGATGAGAAATGAACTTTCTCGGCAAGCGCTCCCTGAAGAGCAATCTGTGCTTAGAGGGATTATCGACTTGAAGGAAACAAAGATCAGTAGAACGAACGAGCCAAGATCCTTTGCAAACCAACAGTTCTGTGCAAATGATTCAGAGCCTGTTCCTGACACCCACTGTCTACCCTCCTCTCAAGTCTGGCATCTCAGGCCTTCTGAAGGCTGGTGCTCCCATCTGGATTTGAATGGGCATTTTGGGATCAGGTGACAGCATGCTGGCAGTTACTTTAGAACAGGGGTCTCAAACGCATGGCTTGTGGGCCACATGCAGCCCCTAAAACTGTTTTCTGTGGCCCACAATGACGCTATCATTACCAATGTTTGCAATATTATTGTATGAAAAGGTTTCAGTGGTGCGGCTCTCAGGCGAACACACAAGTCCTCTTGTGGCCCTCTTGGTGATTTGAGTTTGAGACTCCTTCTTTAGAAACACAGCTGGTCAGATAATTTGTGGCAGAAATATTTTCCAAGGAACTTAGTCAAACTTGATTTCTACTGCATGAGCTTTCGTGGGAGAAAATCCAGATGAAGTGGGATTTTCTCCCATGAAAGTTCATGCAGTACATATATTTGTTAGTCTTTAGGTATCACAGGACTCCTTGTTTGTTCGTTTTACTGAACTAGACTAACACAGCTGCACCTTTGGATCTTGATTTCTACCGATATTTTTAATATTCATAAGCAGGAACATTGTTCACATCATCTAATTTCAGCTCATGGCTTGCTCACAGGAGGCCAGATACCCAAAAGTATTTAGGCACCCAAAGATGCAGCAGGCTTATGGGATTTATAGAAAACTTCAGGGAGTTATGCGCCTCAGTCCTATTGCTGGATTCTTGGGCCACATTTATTCCAAGCTTTCAGGAGACAAGGAAAATTTGGAACAAACCCACCTGCTTGCCCTGATTTAACCTTGAACCCTTCACCTGGAGACTCCTTCCCTTTCCCTGGGGGCTCCCGCCTCTGATTACTCCTCTCACGTTGCTTTCCTTTTATAGATGGTCATGTTCTTTCCTCTAACAACAATCAGACAGCTTGGATCACCTTGGAAGAGTTTTAAACCCATGCGTAAGGTTAAGTCCAGCTATTTTAAAATATGTTCCAATATAAAATGTAATCTCCCATCAGCACCAGCCCACATCAGCGCTGCTTTGTTAAAATGCCCAGTGTCCAAGCTGTGCTTTGATATATCGCTTATCCTGTCGCCGTTCATTTTTGATTGGTAATAAATGTTTTTTATTAAGGACGACAAAAATGTTTTATCCACCATCATAAACACAGTTTTATTTAAAAAAAAGAGAGAGAGAAAAAGTGCAGCTCTCTTTTGATAGCTCATTGGGAAGAACTTTATAGTTGATTCAGCTGTTGGGTTGTCAGACTGTTTCCGGAGGATGGAGATGCTAGTGTTTTGGGGCTGTAATTGCTGGATATGCTTAATTGCTGCTTGACAACTCAGTGCTGGGGGAGAAGAGTAATGGTTTCACTGGATTCATTCTACCAAGCTGGATGTCCTCACAGAGGTAACTAAGACTCCTATAGCATCTTCTCCGTCTTTGTCAAACCGGTCATGGATCCTCTAGGAGCTGTCTTCCACCGACACATTTCAACATCTGAAATTGTAGAATGGAGAGGATCATTTGGACCCAGTCTACTTGAAGGGAACCACTAGGACAACTGGGTCACAGCTTGAGGAATTTCCAGAGTCTCATGGCCTTGGGGCTGGCCCCTGTCTTCCCCATGTGCCTTAGAACCTGGTATTTAACTTATTAGAGGGATGTTCTGTGCATGAGGGGTCTGGTTAGGTGCAAATAATGGATTAGGTGTCAGTAGGCAGTGCTCAGCAATTTGTAGCTTCATTCCTGAATTGTATAGGACAAGTAAAACTTGTGTTGTGCACAGCAAACAGCTTCCAGCAACATCCCATTCCAATCAGGTTCCAGACGTGATGGACAAGACAGCTTTCTAAAGTGGCCCTCCTGGAACATTTCCCATGCCTGGATTTCAAAGCTAGACCAAGAGCTGGCAAATTCCTGCAGTTAGTGCTCTCAACTTTTCATGTGACTTCTGAATAGCTGCTTGGTGTAAGCCCATCTGTAGTAATTTTTATGTTTTATTCCTGCGTGTTTCATTCACACTAATTTTGGGATCGGCTGTTCCTCAGCCAAGTTTCCATTTTGACATGTGAGTGAGGATTTGAATGAAGTAGATTTAAGCTTTTCATTACTAAGGAATTATTGTCAGTTATTGTTATTAATTAGTTATTTTTAGTCAAAATTTTAGCTTTTTATTAGTAAGGGATTGTTGTTTTCTTGTGGCAAATATTTCAATTGTCCAACCGAGAATCAGAAGCATACATGTGACTAAGGTGGCTTGAAAACATATGGATGGAAATGGAAATTGGTGATAAAAAAGTGAAAGTAGCAAACCTCTAGGCCAACTTACCCTAGGAAGCAGTGAAATCATTACTTTGAAGTGAAATTGAACGTTGACCTGGTGTAGGTTAATCATAGCTTCTTGGACTTCCTAGTGCCTCTTGCGTAATAAGGAAGAAGAGTTCCCTCCACTGCTGGGATCATTAGGTGGAAATCTCTGACCTGTGCCATGAAGGAAGTCAGACTAGATGGTTCTGGTGACCCTTCAGGTCTTTGAATTTAGCAACAAATAGCAAAAAGCTGGAGCAAACAATTCATAAAAGCCCATGGGTCTTTTGGTCAGCAGTTGTCACTAGACTGTCTTGCTGCTAGTGAATCCAGGGTAGCACCACTCAATAATCTGGATTGGTCTCTAGTTATGCAGGGTCCACCATAGGACTCAAACTCCTGCACCAGTCGTTATCTGTCTTTAAGTGTATCCAATGCACCCAACGTAATTTCTCTGGGTACATCAGAATTAGCTTGAAGTGATTGCAGAAGTAGGACTTTCCTCTCCCAGAGCAGATGAATAAATTCACACTACTCCCACCTCTCAGGCGCAACCCAGTGGAAGAGGCAAGCCCTGCACCATGCCATGAAAATCAACAGACCCAGGCTTTGTTGGTCCAGTGAGCATACAATTTGTTTTTTTCACAATTTTTTTTTTGCCTGAGTATTTTCACAAGAAATCCCCTCCCCATAAGCTGCTTTTCAACTAGCTCTCTTCATGAGAAATCAGTTAATCCAATGGATCTGAAGTGTAAACAAGTGTCTCTCCCTGTAGAGGAGCAGTTTTCCTGCTTTGGTGGGGAATGGGTTAAAAGCCCCACAGAAGGGAGCAGCCCATGGGAACAGGTGACTGCAAGAGCCAATCAGGGCCCAGGAGCTGTATATATAAGAAGGCTGCAGCCCCAGCTCTGGGCAGTCTTCCTGTGTTGTGTGGGGATGGATGGGCGTACTGCTGGGCTGGCTGCAGGAGGAAGGACCAGGGTTAGCTCCGTTTAGATGGCTGAGGCCTGGCTGGAGCCCAGACTGTGATACAAGGGTGAGAGGTACTTGGGGTGGCATGGACATGGCCCGGGGAATCGACAAACCCTGTTGCGGGTTGAGGCAGCATCAGCTGTGATGCACAGGGTCCCTGGACTGGAGCCCAGCGAAGTGGGCAGGCCTGAGTCCATTCCTGCCTCTCTCAGACCACCAGTGGGCAACGATAGGACTAGTGGTTGCCATTGACTCAGAGTCAGCCTGCCAAGCCTAGACCCCACCCTGGAAGGAAGGAACTGAGGAAAGGACTTGGCCAGAAGCTTAAGGCATGAAATACAGACTGGGAGAGATGTAGCACAGGTCACCAGATGGCTGTACACCTGAGTAATTCCCCAGAACTATCACCTGGAGGCTCTGATTACTGAGAAATGGTCTAGTGAATGTTTATACTCCTCTGAACACACACACACACACCCCCTACCTGTGGTAATTACACAAGCAGAGTTGGACAGAGCAAACCAAACCAAAATCTTTTCTACCTATTTGTTTTTTTTATTATTATTATTAAGAATTCATTTTGGCTTATCCTCTTGTGTTTCCCTGCCACAAACATTTGTGCAATTGAACTTTACTCCCACAAGACGTCACAGAAAATCAATTTTATATGCAAACACTTGAGTACTTGCAGAAAGCAATTTTAAATTCCTTTTCCGTAACCTTTCACACTGGAGATTACATTATAAAAATTACACTCAGCCAGTCAGGGATCAACCCTGACTAGTTTTAAGATGTATCTGCATAAATCTATGAATGTGAATATGTGAGGAGGTTGTCTGCAGTACCAGAGGACTGAACACGATGATGACCAGGAGGTCCCTTGTAGCCCTATGTTCCTAACAAACTCTATGTGATGTCATTTGTATGACCAGTCCCAGCTAAGCACCACTATTCGAATTCTTGATTCCATGTCTGAATAGGAAGATGTAGAGACCAAAGACTGGTGGATAGCTCAGCTGGATAATTTGAAGAGTGGCTCCACCTAAGAAAGTTGGGCTGTATTCACAGATATTCTCCCAGCTGAAGAAGTGGTGAAATCAACCACCTGAATAAGGAAGTCTGAACTCCTTGTTGCCAGCTTTATGGGCTGCTCTGGAAAGGAGTGGAGCAGGCACTGCTGTTAGTTACTACTGATGCATTTCCAGGCTTGCAAGACCAGCTGTAGAAGTCCAGAAGCTTTGCAGGTAGGTTTGAGTGTGCTCTGTCCCAGGATTGATGCACACTCTTAAATTCTGATGCACTCCTCCAACATTCCCAGGACTCTGAGGGGAATTTGTCCTCTACGCCACCCCTCTAGGGGCCAATGGGCCTTGAAAAGCAGTCTCTGTCTCTCAGGCTGCTTCTGAGCGGTTGGGCCTCCCAATGCAGGTAGTTTGCCAATGGCCTATCATGTGGGAAAGCTACAAGGAGGCTTAGCTAAATCCAGTGGGATTGATCCTTGAAAAATTGCTTTGTAGCCTCTGCTACTGCTGCTGGGATGAAAATCTAGTATTTACCTTACAGATTCTTCCTGTGCTCTGTCCAAATGAATGAGCAGTGTGTGGGTGTGGGAGAGGGAGGATTCTCACAAGAGTAATGGTGATCTCCATCAGAGGTCCTTTCTTTTCTCCTAGAAGCTCTGGTAACTAGCAGTTGCCAGAATTTTGGTCCAGAACATCTGTAAAGGGATGCCAGGCGCCATGATGCAAATGTAAACACTAGCAACGACTTTTCATTTTCAAAAATCCAGTGCATGTTCATGTGGAAAGTCTGCTTTTGTAACAGGGGGGTTGCCTGAACCACTTCAACCTCGTAGCAGACTTTAACCATACTGGGAAAAGGTAAATGCATTAAACTGACTCAGTGAGGTGTGTGGCTGGACGCCCCACCCAATTATAAGCAAGGTGGAAGCGACTTTGTAGGAAGAGAAGTTCTAGCATGTGTAGGAACACAACCTGGGAAGAAGGTTTGAGCTGAACTTTATCTTGTGATGTTATTCATTAATTTGTTCAGAAAGCCAAATCCCAAAAAGGCTATGTGTTTTGACTCTGCAAGGCATGGACGGTGGTGAATGGTGGGAAAGCAGCTGCCTCTGGGCCTCTCTATAACTTGTGTTATTCAATCATATCCCATGTCCAGAACAATTTAAAAACCAATACTTCCCAGCTGAATAGCCCTTGCTCACATGCCTAGGATGGCTAGCATGCAGGCAAGGGAGAGGAACCGCTTCCACGACTTGATAAAGCTTTTTAATATTAGTGTGAAATTTAAGTCATTTGTCTTACCCTGTACAAAATTTATAAACATGTCACAGCTGTAGGAGATTTCTTTGTGCACAGCCTGGTGGAACATGCCCAAGTTTCCAAAGACCTTAGCACCCCCAGAAGCAGTGACATTTTCAGGAGGGCCCCAAATCCCTGGTGCCCAGAGGGTGCTGAGATGTTGTGAAAATCTGGCCCTACATGAAATACTAGCAGGGAAGGGCTCAGACAACTGACAGTTGGGGTCTTACAGAGCTTTTCTCACTTTGCTGCTGGTTGCATGTTGGTTTCTGTTTGCTAACAACCTAAACTTAGCTATAGTCTGGCCTGTGGGGTATGGACTGATCACCCATGGAAATTAGAGATGCTATATAGATTTTTGGGCATGTCGGACCATTTCCAGGAGACAGCTTAGGACTCAGTGCTGCTCATGAGTGTGGAGTCAGTCACTTGTGCTGCCTAGGTTTACATGTCCCAAGCAAGGGGGTTTCCACCTCATGTCTTGGGTGATTATTACACACATTGATCAATCTAATCATTGGTGTAAGACAGCCACACCACAAGACACCACTCAGCACATTGTGGTGGTGTGGATGCTTACCCTGATACTGGTCATGCTGTCCTCCCATGGATAAATGGAAACCAGTCTCTATGGCTGCCACCTAGTGTCTTCCAGAGGATGAACTCACTGTAACATACAGGATCCTCTCCAGAGCCAAGCGAAGTGCTGAGGGCTTGGGTGAGTTCCAAGCACCAACAAATCTGGCTTCTTGTTGGAGATGCAGAGACTCGGTTATTTGTCCAGTGGGAAAATGCCCCAAAAGGTTACTATTCTACATGCTCAGTGTATGTTAGGATTTCGTTGTAGCTTTGGGCACTGGCTTTCTTCCACCCAGACAGTCTGCCCTTCCCACTGGGCTCAGCTCTCGGCTGGCGTGCAGAGACGGAGATGGGGAAACAGGAGTTTTAGCCTTACCACCGCACTTGCTCAGCATTTCTATGGTAGCATCCAGCCTTTTATTGTTGCATTATCAGCAAACCCTCTGTGTGCTGAAAGCTGAGGAGTCAGTGGTGGAGGCTGTAGAGAGCTGCTTGGAGAAGCTCAGTTTCTCTTGTTTTAATTTTATGTATAATCTCATTTGCAAGAAAATGGGGGCCCTCAGTAGATTGCTGTGACTCTTCATTTCCTGCATTAACCCCCTAGCATTTTCCTTCAAGTTGCTATTCTTAAGGTTTTTCCTCCTCATCAGATTCTTAAGGGACTGATCCATGCCACAAACCCAAATTTGCTCCCAGGACTGCAGGAATTTGCTGCTTTATTCGTCCACATCACAAGAAACTCCTACTAACTGCACAGCAGGCAGTACAGGGGTGGAGCATGGCTCTTGTCCATAATAATGTGAGTAACTCAGGTCAGCCCTTGATGACAGCTTTATGGCAACCAGTCCAAATTCTGCTGCAGCATGGACACTTACTGTTCAGTATCTTCTCTCCGAACTGAGGAAGGGCCAAATGTGATATCAATGCATGCTGGTGGTATCAGTGCCCAGTGAAGAGGTCCCATCCGTTATGAAGAGCTATTTTCACCATTGCACAAAAGAGAGCTAAAGGCGTCTGTCTCAGGCCTCCCTGTATCATGCACAATGAAGGTGGAGTCAGAGAGCTTTGCTCATTAGACACTGAGGGCACAGGGAAAGCAGGGAATTAGGCTATTTAGCAAACTATCATGTACCGTGTGGCAGAGCAGTGAAATGTCATCTTTCAGTGGCAGAGGGACAGTGAGTTGCCTTTGGACAGCATTGCAATGAGCTGAGCTGGCCAAAGAACAGAAGGCCAGATTTGCAGCTGTTTAAGCAGTGAAATTCATCTCTGGATAGACAGCCAGCACAAGCTCTGTGTCCCACTAAGGGAACAAAAACTCCCAGTGTGATGCTAGAGCTAATGTGCATTTGGGATGTATTAAGAGGGGAGTATCAAGTATCAATAGATTAAGTGGGATTGCTTTTGTACATGGCACTGGATTGTATCCTGTTTTAGGCTCCACACTTGGAAAACAATGTCCACAAATTGAAGATGATTCAGTAAAGAGTGATATGAATGTTTTGAGGCCTTACAGTGAAAGGCATAGGATGTGAAATCTGTGTAGCTTATGAAAGAGCAGGTTAAGAGGTTATCAGAGTCTAGGCAGACCTACATGGGGAAGAGATTTCTGATTACAGAGGGCTTTTTACTGCCGCAGATGAAGGCAGAAAAATATCCACTGTCTGAAAGCTGAATCTAATCAGGTAGCGGTGGCTAACAGGAAGGGTAATTAACCATTGGAACAACTCCATCACTTGCAGTCTTTAAATCAAAGAGTGGATGTCTCCATCTAAAAAACATGTTCTATCTTAAGCAGATGTTGTGCAGTGAATGCAGGAATAAATCAGTGCGGATCTGAGGCCCATGATATACAGAACCTCAGATTGATCTTAATGGTGCCTTCTGGCCTCACAGTCGATAGCTATATGGACATAAGGTGCAAGCGGCCCCTGTACATTGATCCTGTGTCCGGGGGTGGATTTAACCCCTTGCCAGTAAAAGCAATGAGCATGGGTGGAGACTGGAAGGAGACATAGCATCATTGTTCCTCCCCCTCCCTCTACTGTATAAGTGAGGTTTTCAAAGAGCGGGGCCCCCACTGAAGGGGCCTGAAGGCATATTCAGGGGGGCAAGGGGCAATGCCCAGTGGCTGAGACCAGTCCTGCAAGATGGGATTTGGGGTGGGAGGGGAAGTGCTACCTCTACCCTTGACTTTCCTCATTGGGCCACCCAGCCGGTGGGGCAGTGCCAACATCTGCTGAATTCTCACCAATTTTTGCTCGTGGCAGCCTCCGTGCCTAACGCTGGCTCTTCCCCAGAGACTGTCACATGTGGCTTCCCATCCTGCACATCTTAAGGGGGGCAGTGTGGTGGGGCACAACCCCAAAATATAGACGTCAAACTATGACCCAGCATCCCCCAATCCAGACATCAAGCTCTGTCAATAGTGTTGGACCGGGTTCTTGGCCTGCATTAGTCCACCTCTGTGAGCATTTGGAAATGCCCAAGAAGCACCAAAATGTCCTGAATTTGAGCACAAACTATTATTCACCCGACAAAGTGGATTTCTCCCAGTTCTAGTCAAAACTCCCTAGTCATCCTTTGGTCTCTTTTGGAGACTTGTCATTTAAAATGATCCGTCCAAGCGATGTTGTGAGATCTTCCAGGTAACTCACATCTCCATAGGACCTGAGAGTCATTTGTGAATGGATAAAAGGGACTCAGTTCATAACGCAATGGACCCACCGTGCCGGGGAGAAATGTATTGAAGATGAAAGACTGCACGAGAATCTGTATGCTGCCGAGTTCTTCAGCAATGACATAAAGTAGCTGAGTGCAGTGGGAGAGACAGCAGAGCCTGTGGAAACCAATTGTGGTGCCTGATGCTTTAGCCATAACTAACTCCAGATCCGGAGGCCTGGAGGCCTTTTCTGTGGCAACAGAATGAGCTAAGGAGGAGCCAGGAATGAGAAGGCTTTTCACAAATACATCAGCATAAAAGGACCTGCTGGAGAGCAAGCAGGCCCGGTAATGAATGAGCAGACATGAAATGAATAACGACTGCAAAATGGCCGAGACACTGAGCTGCATTTTAAAATCTGTGCTCAGGAAAATGTAGAAAGAGACACAGGAGTGGGCGGGTGGGGGGTGTGGGTGTGTGCTCAGGACCAGGGGAAAAAGGAGGGGGCAGGTTTCTTTCTAGGAATCTCAGGGGGTGGATCACAAGCCCGTGCACCACCCCACCACGGGCAGAGGTTCTGGGTTGGGTCCCGTATCTGAGAAAAGTTCAGCTCTTTCCTCGTGGTCTGCCTCTTCCCTGCCTCCTCTGCAACTGGTTGCGATGCAGAGCTGTGCAGTAATTGCCTGGTCAGCAAACAGGACAGCAGCTGGCAGAGCTGGGACAGAGAGAGAGAGAGAGAGAGACTGGGCACTGAACAGAGATCCCATGCAGTGACACAACATCATTTTCCACCTGGTGCCTTTCAGATGAGTGGCCATCAGCACAGGGCCAGGAGCAATGCCCCACTGGGGAGATGAGCGAAGCCAGGAGTGAGGATTGGCAACCTCCCCAGTCTGGCTGCACAGGGAGCCAGCAGGTGGATGGGAGAGACGAGGCACAGATGAGGAGAGGTAAAAAGGGGGATGCAGCAAAGTGAGATTAAAGCTTCTGCACCAAGTACTGCTGGGGAAAGCTGGGCAGACTGGAGAGCATCTGAGAACAAACAACCCTGAAATGCAGGGGGCACGAGTGTCTGTTCACGGCCAGAAGCCTAAACCTCCTCCATGGATTGTGCCCCTTTTCTGGGCTCAACCCACTGCTTACATTCAAGACGGTCAGGTCAATGAACATTGGTGCCATTCACTGGCCCTTCCTCTATCGTCCTGTGGTGCTCATGCGATCCCCTCCAGCACCCCTGCGCTGCCCATCTTGCAAATAGACATTTTCTCTGGCCTGCCTTTGCTGCTGTGTGCTCTGCTGGGAGCTGGCAGGAATATTGGGGTGGACGGTGTTCCCTTTAGCCCTTTGTCAGCTGTGGACTCAGCATGGTGTGTTTGTTGCCCTGTTGCAAGGGTCACTCCACATCTTTCCCTCTATCATCTCACTGCTGGTAGAATCTCGCCTGGACAATCTCTTTGGTTTGCTGCTTGGGAAATAAGTAAAGCCTGTCCTCATTTGCTCTGCACCGGTTGCTGACGCCAACTCTGGCCATGCTGCTCCATGGGTGTACTGGGCACTTGGGGTTGATTGGGAGGTGTGGGGGAAGTTTCTTGAGGCCGTTTCAGCATGTCAGCTGGGAGCGGGGCAGGCTCTCCCATCTGGGAGCCCAGTGCTGGAAAAGCTCTCCGTGCATCCCACGTGCCGTTTTATTACACTTCAAACCCACTTTGTTTGCAAAGGCGGAAAAGCTGTCAGAAGCCATTAATCCAAACACAATTTAATCTCTCAAACAGCATTTGCTCAGGCACCGCAGCTAAATCTATACAGTAAAAAACTGTTGACAATTAATTAAAATGCTCCCGGCTAACATGCTGAGCTGGGGTGAACGGAGCTGCTCTGGGGGGAACCCCCACGTGTATCACTAGCCTGTTGCCAGGACATAGGCCTCTCCTCTGCTCAGTGGCAAAGCAACCGGCTGCCCTCTAGGCAGCTGGTCAACCCATGGCTCGCCCGGTGGGCACCCATCACGGGGAGAGTTCAGGAATTCCTCACCACAAATCGCTGAGGGAGGTCGAGACATCTTGCCCAGGCAGCCATGCCTCAGGAACTTGGGAAAGCGGAGAAATGACCACCAGCTATCTGTCTATCCTGGAGAAAGCTACAGGAGGAAAGTGACTTTCATTGCTCCCGTGTTAAGATGCCAGATCTAGGCAGACTAGCTAGATGAGCTAATGGTGTCTATTGCTTCCGACGACAAGCTCCCCAAATGGAAATGGTCTGAGCCATTCCCTCTCTTGCTCGCCTCCTCTTGCTATCACAGTGTATTGCTGTTGAGGAGGATCAGACAGGCGGCTTCTACTGGGTCCTCACTAAAATCTGCCAGTAGGAATCACTGCTGGCCAAAAAAAAAAAAAAGGCTGGAGGCATCAGGGTCTCTCTGGCCCAGCGAGCACACTGGGGTCCCTCAGAGGGATGAGAGGGCTGCACCTCATTGCATAGCCAAGACTGGGACCAGCGTTTCTAGGCACAATGGCAGGACATCTGGTGTGTGTGAGCCAGAGACAACATCTGGTCTTTGCATGAGTGTGCTCATGACATCATTTTAAACAACCAAATTGCTGTACTGTGTGCTTTGAAGTCAACTGCTTCATTAGTGGCTATCCTGTATTGATGTCATTGTGCTACTGTCCAAGAACAAATGAATCGAACACCTCGGAGTACTCCAAATGGTAGGAGGCTTCAGGCAATCGGTGGGGTCACCGGCTGGAGGTGAGGGGAAGGCCAAGGTTGTGTGTTGGTTGGGTTGTGAGGAGCGCAAGCAGTGGCAGGAGTTACGCTCGCGGGACTGAGGGTGGGGGGGCCTTGGGGATCTTTATGTAATTTTTATCCAGAAAAGTTTTCCCTTTCACGACTTGGAGTATCATTTGTCAAGAGCCTGCTAGATCCTTTCTTGCCAGTCCAGCTGGGGTTCCCTGGTACACATGGGAAGGGAAAAAACAAAGAGCAACCTGTTGCATAAAGACACTGGAGCATGCCTGTAACACACACAGTGACTCCCTCCCACCAACAGTGACCGATCAGCCTGTGTTCTGGTGGCAACCGAGTTAGTGGTGAGAGAGTGGTTAACGTTTGCACACGCACTCCTGGCATGAAGCCTGGTAGATAGCAACAGATGGAGCAAGGTACTTGATTTCCTGCATCACGTTGGGCTCTTCTGGTAGCCTTGTGGGAGCAGTCCCACGCACAGCTGCCTTCAGGGCACTACATTGCCTCTGGCTCTGCCCTAGCTCAGGATAGCTGGTGAGAGCCCACCCTGCTACCGCTGGTGCTCTTTGGCTCCGGGAGCTGGAGTTCCCAACAAGCTGCATCCTATGCACACATTGAATGGCCAGTGACTCTACTGGGCTGAGGGAGGCAGGGACCTGGTCCTGTTGACAAGGCAAGAACAGGGAAGCTTACCAGGGTGGCGAGTTGGGGTGCTAGAGTGAATAATCGGATCATGCATCTCCGCCTCCACAATGCATACCTGACCAAGGCAGCGTTCATGTGCCAGTCCCCTGCCACTAGCCTGTATCTATGAATTTCAAAAGGGATAGC
>ML682206.1:2948885-2982719 GCA_007922195.1 Podocnemis expansa | reverse complement strand
CTGAGGAAGTGGGATCTTCTCCCACGAAAGCTCATGCAAAAAATAAATGTTAGTCTTAAAGTGCCAAACAACTTGTTGTTTTTTCACTGTATATATGAGCCAGACAATGTAGGACAATTGACACGGTGCAAATGGCTGGGGAGAGAGGTGAGCACCAAGCGCTGGGCGACAGACTCCCTAGTCATTCTTGGTCTGCTGGGACCAAGAAAGCATCCTCTGAGCAGTCAGACGGTCGGCAGCAGGGAACCAAGCCCACCTCCTCACCCACATTTCCAAGTTCTCAGCTCCGAGTCAAGTGCCAATGCAGCCGGGCAATGCCAGGCAGGCCTATGGGAAGGTGCTGTATCCCAGAGTCTGTTTGCTGAGGGCTCGGGGAAGCAGAACGAAGTACCATCCAGGGCTGGAGTAGCTGGGACAGAAATAGAAAGTGCTGTCTCCTCTAGCTCGACACTATTGCTTTCAAGTCAGACATCAATGGTGGACTCTGAGTGCTGTAAAGGAACTGTGAGCTGGCTGGCACAAAAGCATAGGGGGGAGGTCAGCCTGTGAAGCTCGCCTCTTTCCTGGCATGGGGGGGTTCTTCTGCACAGGGGGAGATGCTAATTATAACCATGAATACAGGCTGTTCGGTTTGTTGGAGAGGGAGGCAGCCTTGGAACTCTCTGCTCCGTGAATGGCTTGCCAACAAAAAACTCCTTTGAAAGTGGCAGTGCCTGTGTCTTCGAGCCACCAGCCAGCAGTGTTAGTGACAAGAAATGCTTCAGAAGGCCTGACTGCTCTTCGAAGGGACCGAGCGGCTTTTCCCAACAGATCTGGGGAGGAAGGGGAAAGAAGACAGAAACACAGGCAGTAATAGATGCACGAGGGCCCATTTGAATGATCCAGGGGGCCACCAGATAGGACAGACAAGCCACACGTGTTGTGATGTCACATCTCCAGGCTTAGCAAAAAGGCGTGGCAGAGAGAACCGCATGGGGTTGGTGGGCACAGACACAGCCTGGGCTCAGATCTGGCCCAGACTGGTAATGTTCACAGGGAAGATGTGGGAAAGCAGGCAGCCTCACATTGTGTTTGCATTTACCAGTGACACGCCTCTGACCAACCCTACAAGGACAGGCCTGCCTCTCTCCCCAAGGCTGAGGGGCCCCAGATGTTGCCTTGAAGTGACAGGGCCAACATCTGCTCTGGCTCAGCCCGGTGTAAATGTGGAGTGAGGCCTGACTCTGGCAGAACTGCCAGTGTCACTGAGGGCTTGTCTACACTATAGATGCTACAGCAAAAGCTCTGTAGGTTAAATAAACACTTGCTACAGTGATGGAAGGTTTTAAATCCACTCCTCAAGAGGGGTCGTAGCCTGGTCAATGGAAGAATTCAACATAGCACTGTCTACACCTCGACTGATGTAGCTTGATTGACTTATGCTTTAGGTGTAGACCAGGTCTGAGCGCAAGATGAGTCCAGGGTGACTTAGGGAGGAGCTAGCTGGGAACAAACCCAGCAGTGTTGGGCTGCCACCTCTGCTTTGCACCCAGCTGCTGTCTTCTGGCCAAGCTGTCCCATTACTAGGGAGGGGTGAACGGCTACCCCCCCAAGTAGTGGCCGCCCTGGGATCTGATATAGGATCCAGCTACACCGCATCTGTGTTTCCTGACTGGAGCACAGCAATGGCTCAACTTAAAAACATAGCTTAAAATACAAATAGATGGGGGGTGATGCGAAATAGGCCTTTTGCCTGGGGTAGAGGCTTCCTCCAGCTCTGTGTATCTCCTGCTGTGGTGAACAAGTGCTAAGCGCGATGGAGTGGCTGGCGTGTGCCCTGGTCTCTTTAAACTGGCTGGCACTGCTACGGGGGGTTGAGGCAATTCAACACCCCACGGCTCACTAGCCGTTCCCTACAAGGGTACTCCAGTCCACCCCTTGCCGCATGGATTATGATGCCCAGGTGACACACGTGGATCAGTGGTCGCACTACACGTAAGGCCCCTCAGGATGGGTCTTCAGTGCCATCAGCTGTTAGCTAACAGCTGGTCTGACGTGACCAGAGAAAACCTGTGCTATGTACACACCGGGGAGCTCTTGAGAATGGCAGAATCCCATGACTGCCCCCTCCACTCTCCCAGCCTGGCCCTGCACATTATTGGGGCGATACCTCCTGCCCCTCTTGGACACAGTCAATGAGAGTCACAAAGTCCCTGTGGCATTTGAGGAATCACATTCAGGGGGTCTGCTGTGCAGAGGGGCAGTAGGGGACATGTATGTGCAGGCTATGGAGCCTCAAGATAGCGTCTTTGGGGCCATGACTGCAGCCAGTGAGGGAACAGCTGAGCTGCCTTGCTGAAAAGGCAGAGGTTTTAATTTGTGACCTCCATCTAGTGCTGGGACATTATTAATGTTGGCACAAACCCACATGGGGAGCTCTAACCCTAGGGATACTATCATGCAGTGAATTAGGCTCAGAGCCCCCCCCCCCCCTTGCTGGAGGCCTCAGTGTCCTGCCAAATAGAATGGAGCAGTAGAGGAGTCCTCCAAGCAGCCTAGAGTGCCTGCAGCGGGAGCAGCCAATCAGAAAGGCTGCAGGAAGTAGCCAATCAGGGCCCAGGAGGGGTCATATAAAAGTAGCTGCAGCAGCAATGACACTTGGCTGCTTGCTGGATTTTGGAGGGGGGTGTGTGCATGCGCATGCATGCTCTAGGCTAGTTAAAGGGAGATGGTGGTGTGTGGCTGTTATTCGTAGACTCTTTGGTCTGCAATTGGGTGGGGATAGGCAGCATAGAAGGTGATTTAAGTTCCTCAGGGGCCCAGAGAAGAAAAAAACATTTCCTCCAGGGGGGAAGCACTGGGTTTACAGCCTGGAAACTCCCCAGCACAAGCTTTTCCCTATAAAGACTACAGCTTCCTTGACATTTGCCTCCTTCTTCAATAAATTGTGTTGGGAGCAGGGTGAGATTCAGCTGCTTTTTCATAAATGTTGAATATTGTGGCACAGAAATCATCCCTGTTCCCTCTAGTTTTAACCTGTACCTTGCCCAACAGGGTTCAGATTTGCCTGGGAATTTGCACAAGTTGAGCAGAGTCACCAAAAATGTATTAGAGAAAATCAAGTAACCAGAGAGACCTGGTATCTCTCGTCCTGACAAAGTCCCTTTGGCTCACTGTCTGCAAACAACTATAGGAGTGAACATCTGGGTGTGGATAGGGAAAATGTGCCCCATGGGCCAGCGAGTCGCTGCTGCCAACTCTGTGCCTGATTCACAGAGTCTGTTCTACCCTTCTACCCTTACTTCTGTGCAGTAACTTTCTTGGTTTTCTAGCCCAACTGCATGTATAGCCCAGGCCAAAGGTACCCTGGCACCTTTTTCTCTGGTTTTGAGTCCAAAGAAAGGCTGGTCAATGGGATGTGGGGGGAGCAGCAGACCCTATTTTCAAATCTGCCTATCCCTGGTACAATCCCCAGGGTGTCTGGCCATAATTTAAGCACCCAAATGATCAGGTGATGTGCATCCAACTCTTTATGTATTCAGACCAGAAGTGGCCACCTTGCAATCTCCATGAGATTGTGAATGAGAAGGCCACCTAGTGAGGCAAGATAAATAAGAGAGCTGCAACATCTTGTGACCAATCACTCAGCACGTGCACATGAATGTTTAAACAGCGAATGAATGGCTCCGTGACTAGTCGGGGTGAGCAATCTGAAGTCTGAACTTTTGTCAGCACAACAGATTTGACAAGCATCTTGGAGTTGTCGACAAATCTGTATAACTCTCCATCATGCTAATGGATGCTTGGAGCACAAGCCAAAGGGTTGGATTTCCTAGTGAATAAACAATGTGGAGCAAATTGCTTTAAAGGTGAAAAGTGACAGCTACTGCAGTATGGCCCAGGGGAATCCAGGACTGGCATAATTCCTGGGAATTTTCCACAATCCAGGGGACTCCAGGACTAGCACTGATCCTGGGGCGTTTGGACAAACCCCTGGATCTTCAGAAGAGGACTGTTAGATACTGTACATGTTTCTTGTCTGGTAGGGGCAGGAATAGCTCATCGTGCCTTTATTTACAAAATCTCTGTTCTATGCCATTCCATTTTCAGCTGATATCCCACCTGGGGTTCAATTGCTCTCCAGAGGGACGAATAAAAGAGATTGAGGCTACCTCACAGGAAGGAATTCCCAAGTGCACCTTCCTGGATTCTCATAGAAGTTTTGCATTTGGGTGTTGGCAGCAATACCAATCCAGGACCCGGGAATTGGGAGCCTTGGAGAATTTTAAGACAAGGCTTTAAGGCCAGTATATTGAAAATCTTTTGAGGGTCCCCACCGTCTGCATTCAACAAGCCAGAGTGGGGAAACAGGTTTGATGCTTCCCTTCACTCCTCCTATGGGAGCGGTCCTTTGGTCTTCCCATATGCCAGCATTTTCAGGAAAGCAGTAATAAGCAATGGGGCTGTACGTTTTTCTCTGTTGCACACAGCACCCTCTTGGGAGTTGAAAATGAACAGTCCTTCCCTCAGTCTCCTTGCTTTTCCCCTGGCAGACAGGCATTACTCTTTTTGTTCCTACGGGTTGTAGGAAGCAGAAGGGAAAACACTTCATTTAAATATCAGTGACAATTTCAAATCACTTGCCACCTTCTCCTGCCAAAACAGCTGTGCTTGTGCTCGCCAGATCTGCATCCTGGAGAACGGCATTTGTTGTTTTATTGCAGGATGGGGGGATGCAAAGCAGGTTTCATTGTGTCTACGCAAATCCAGGCTGGTTTAAAATTGTTTTTCAGGAACAGGAGAAGGGTTTCTAACTCCCCCAGACAAAGTTTTTGTCTTCCAAAGGACTTTCCTCCATCAGGAGACAATACTCTTTGTGTGGGTCTCACTGTGCTTGGGTTATGGAAACTAATCTAGTTAAATAGTTACAAACTCATTCAAATGCACCCCTATAAAATAAGAGCTTCCAGTGAGTTGTGAAGAAGTTGGGTTAATTCACAGATGGTGGTTTGTCCTGGATATCTCACACTGCATCCCATATGCACCTCATGATATGATTTGTGTAACATTCGTATTCACACTTATTGTTTAACTGTGTGCTGTTTAATGGCATGTAATATGTTTTTGGAATATTCTAGACATATTGAACAGTATGGTTAATGCAGTGTGTTTCTTGCAGTGTCATGTGGCGTTATGAAGCTCTGTTATGTAATACTCCCAAATACGTAAGGCTCTGCAAACCCATGGCTAGTTGCATTATATCCGCGGATACAGTGTGGATATCGCAGACCATTTCTTGTGGATGTAGGTGGGATACGGATCCACATATTTTTATCTGTGCAGGGCTAGAGCCCTGAAAATATGCAGATATCTGCATTATATCCACATCCACAGCTACAATGCAGCTATCCATGGGCCATTTCTTACAGGTGAAGATTGGCTGCTGGTCTACATATTTGTGTCCATTCAAGGCTCTACAAATATGTGCCTCACATGGCTTGAGACCGATATAGATAAACACTAAAGGCAGAGAAGGGAGTTCATGCTGCACTGAGGCTTACATAAAGAAACCCGGCTCTTTCAGGAACAATGGCATGGCCAGTGGCACTGCTGGTGCTAGGCACAGGGAGCTCATGCCCCAAATCCCAGCATCAGTGTCCTGAGTGCTGGGGGTCCAGGCCCGGGCCATCCACAGTTGCAGCTGTCTTCCCTGGCCCCGGCCCTGGCCAGGGATCTGGGGCTGGACTGAGGGCAGCAGGAGCCTGATCTGGGCCCTGCCCCGGGGCCCCAAGACCAGATTGGCCCTGGGCCCTGAATTGAGACGGGGCGCAGGTCCCAGGTCTTTTCCTGGGCCAGCGTTGCTCCTGGGTATGGCCTAGGCATCTGATAAGGTGATGCCCATTTGACTTAAGTGGAGGAAACCATGCGAGACATTGCTGGTCAGTGACCCTGGGGTGGCAGAGAAACATGTTAAAGGAAGAGATATTTTGGTCTCTGGAGAGCTCTCTTGCAATCCATTTCCATTCTACAAGACCACATCAAGACTGTCCATGGGGGGCGCTTTAGAGGGCCAGCCAACCGGCCTGTGGGGAGAACCATCTATGACTGTAAGGCTACTGAAGTGTTAAGCTTTTTGGAAGCTGATTTGACTTTTTGGTTTTTGATTAACTCTGACATGCCTTCCTTTGGCTTCTAATCACTTAAACTCTTTCAATACTCAATAAACTTATTGTTGTTATTTAAAACTAAAGCAGTGCATATGGTTTGGGGGCGCGTGTGGAGAGACTTCATTTAAAGTGACAGAGTTGGTGCATATCCATTTCTTGGAGAAATTGATGGACATATATGAGTTTGCAGCACTGAACTCTGTAAAGCAGCAGTTCCTAGGGTTGCACCTGGGACTTGAGGTGAGTGTTGCTGCGTCATTTTATTGCATAATCCCATAGTAGGTGGCTAGAAGCGCTCATCATCTAAATCAGAGGTCCCTTGCTTGCAGGAGGCTGACTCAGGAGTGGGGAGTCCATACAGTGGGGACAAGTGGAAGATGATGCTACCAGGAGCTGGGGATTGGAATGACACAGTGATGCTCCAGTCCAGTTTACAGAGGGGAACGTCTCCTGTTGTCTGGGAGCAGCTTAAAAAAGAACGCCAAGACTTGACTGTGAAGATCAGGGCTATGGGTCATATCTGTCTTGCATAGGTGTCCAGCCAATGCTACATCCTCAGTGTCCTTTCCCAGCAGGCACTGGGCTCAGTAAAAATCCTAGGATGGATTCTTCACTAGAGTCTCTATTTTTCCTGTTTCAAAGCCCAGTTTTGGAATGGGAAGATGCCGTTGGCTGCACCAGCTTGCCTTGGGAGCAGCTGGGAACACTGGAGAAAATGCCTTCCACAGACATAAGCTGTTTTCTGGCTCCCACCCCATAGGGCAGCGGGAACAATCGTGCTGCGCCTGTACCCTCCGTGATATGGACAACCAATGCAAGGATCTAGGGAAAGAGCATTAGATGTGTCACCATCTGGCTATCATTTTTATTTTCTATTTAAGCAGTTCTCAGATGATTGATGCCCCTGGCTGAGTCCCACTCTTTGTACGGAGTTTGATGTGCAGGACTGACATGAATAAAGGAGAAGCAAAATTTTCTTCCTTTATTCAATTTATGGAAGCATGATCCACTGAGGAAGAAGGTGCCAGTTTTACACAGTCACTTTTCAGAGAAGAGCCACGCTGTAAGCTTTGTGCAACTGAAATGCACAGAGGCACGGCATTGAAGACTTTTAGGAGATCTATTGTATCGCACAGGGGTGAAATCATTATAATGATCCAATTACTCAGGCCTTTTTTCTCATGAATTTGTTGAATTTTGGATTCTTACACTGCAGGACAGATGTGAGAATTCTTATCTAGATATGTTTTATTCATCCAAATAGAATGTAAAGTTAGGTAGGAGTTTAAAGTGTGTTGGTTTTATAATAAGAGTTTACAAAGTTGAAATGAAATCTTAAAAAAGGATACTTAAATGTGTCAGAAGTAATAAAACAAATCAGTAATCAGAGTTATAATAGAGTAATAATTGCATTTGTATGAAACTTTTCATGAGTAGTTCTCAAAGTGCTGGTAAGGATGTCTGTGTCATCACCGACAAGTTCCAATGGGGGACTTGTCAGTCTAGTTCAGCAAAAACAAACAAGCAATCCGATGGCACTTTTAAAGACTAATACATTTATTTATTGCCTCAGCTTTCATGGGAGAAAGCTCATGCGATAAATAAATGTATTCGTTTTTAAAAGTGCCACAAGACTCCTTGTTTGTGTCAGTATCTTCATTTTACATATTGGTGAAGTCTTAGAGATGGTTAAAAAACAGAATTCCCATCCCATGGAGAATTACAAGCTTTCAAAATTTCATTTCATGACAAAGTAGAATGAAAAATAGAAACCTTAAACTTTTTCATCAAATGAAACATTCTGAGCTATTTTGATGAGTCCCTATTGAAACAATTCATTCTAGCTTTGTTGTTTTCATTATATTTATTACAGCTGAAACAATAAAATTAAAATGAAATGTTTTGACCTTTGTGAAACAAAATGTTGTGATAATTCCCCATCAAAAAGCTCGACAAAATCAATATGTTCCTGCAAAACATTTCAATTTTTTCAAGTCAGCATTATGTGGCCGAAAAAATGTTCCATCAGAATATTTTACTGAGTCTACCATCCATTTCAGTGCCAGGTTAATGAAGGTTAATGCACTTCTCAGCTGGCTCAACAGAAGATTTGGACCCCGTTTGCATAAAAAGCTCTGCTGTGGGAGGCTGATGGTTACCATCTTCTTGGGGAAGATGTTGCCAAAAATCCTGTGATGTTCACTAGCTCCTAAAGAAGAACCACTCAGGATAGCTCTTCCCCACCTTTTAGATTTCTTAAAGCAAGATGGGTCTATGGGTACTGGACATGTGTGTGTGTGAGAGAGAGTGATTACATTACAGGATAGATCAAATGCTTTACTAAAATCTGGATTTCCGGGGCCAAGTTTGCCAGTCCCTTTCTCTTTAGATTGGAAAGAATCCCACAGACATTTATGGCTTCAAACTGTCATTGAGCTGAAGTAACTGGGAAAAGACTCAGACCCATTTGCCTGCCTTTGTTCCATTTCTCCACTAACTTATTATTCAGGAAATAAAATGAACAGTCAAGTTTTCCTGGCAAGCATTAGTGGGTGTAAATTTCCAGAGGGGTAGCTGTGTTAGTCTGCATACAGCAAAAACAACGAGAGTGCTGTGGCACCAGACTGATGCATCTGATGAAGTGGGTTGGAGCCTGCAAAAGCTAATGCCCAAAGAAATCTGTTAGTCTATAAGGTGCCACAGGACTCTTGTTGTTTTTATTAGTGGGTGTAAGTCCGTGTTCCTCAGTTTCCTTGAATCTCTGCATTTGTAGGACAAGCAAAGTGACCCAAAAGATGGTGCTGTACAGTACGATGCAGAACCAGAATTTTATTCCTGGTGTCACATTGGCCTCTGTGTGGCCATCAGCAACTCATTTGACAGTCCAGTGCCTCAGTTTCCCTACCTGTGAAATGGGGATATTGCTACTACACTCCCCCTCCCTCCCCCCGTGAAGTGCTTTAATTTGAAAAGTGCTATTCAAGAGCTGGCTGTTAGTATTAAAGACTATTGTCGCTTAATATTTGTTGCATTTTTTATTTTACTATAGTCAGAAGCAGGAATGGGCCAAATCAAACCTGAGGGCAGTTAGTAGGTGGATTAGAGCTATCTCTAGGTGAGAGTTAAGTTCAGAGAACAGCAATTTCACTGAGCATTTCTTTCCTTTTCTGGATATCGACACTGCCTTTACTTTCCTCTGGTTTTCTGGCCCCTTCCCATTTCATTATGAATTTTTGGCACAAGCCAATAGGGGTTCAGGAGGTTTGTTAGCTAATTTCCCTACCAAACTGAGCTATGTTTCATCCAGACGCCATGGCTTGCACATGTTCATGTTTCCCACACACTCCCTTACCTGCGTTCTCTCCAGGGTTATTTGACAAGGTGACGGGGGAAGTTTCAAAATTGTCTCTGTAAGTGGCAGAGCTCCTAAACCCCATAGGTGCTTTTGAAAAAAAATCTCCACCTTCTTTACTATCCAAATGCCCCTCTTTCCTCCAACACATACTTATTTTCTTTGTTATAGATCAGGTTCTAAAAGGTAGTTTGGACTCAGAGGAGGGGACCATTCATCCAGGATCTGTATTGGAAGAGAGGGGGAATCTCTTTGCATGTTTTTCTTTCACTCAGGAAACCTATGATTTCAGCCCCACCATCCTGCAGAAGACTCTGTACATCCAGGGATGCATGCAGAGGTGGGTAAGTGAGCTAGAGGACTCTCTCGAGGGGCGCTTCACAGAGGCACTTGGGGGATCATTGTCTAGGCTAGAGGAAGAGTTGCTTTTTTAAGGTCTTTGATGGTGGATAGACGGAGAGAGTCAGGAGTTGAAAGGAAGGTCCATTCTCTGATCTTCTAGCAACTTGTTCATAGTCTGTGACGAGAAGGCAAAGTGGAGACACTGGCCTGTTTAGGCAGTCTGGCTTGCTGGGAATATCACAGAGGAGGGAGAGAATTGTGCAGTCTGGAAAAATCCCCCTTCAGGAGGGAGAGAGACATGTGTCTGCTCAAGAGAAGTGACAGCTGAGGACTCATGAGCCTTTGAGAGACCATGGGTGAAGAATACACATGCAGTTGCTCTGAGCGGTGCCAGCCAATTCTCATGATTTTATCATCAGCCTTGGTACACTTGGTGTGTTTCCCTAAATTTCCAGCTCCTGGAGTCAGTTGATGACAGGAGAATTTCAGCTTTCATGGGGTTTGAAGGGAAGAGGTCACCACAGCTCACTCTGGAGGTCCAGAAACCAAGCGGCAAAGAAAAAGAACCCCAAACTTATTCATATTTGAAATCTTATGATGTTTACGCCAATCTTTTGTTGCAAGAGTTGTGGGGGGGAGGCAGATCTGACTCAGAGGCTTGGCTGTGCTGAGTTTCTTACTCATATTCAGTGACTTTTCTACAGATAGACTCTCAGCTCACATTGCCAAGTGAATGAGAGCAGAGAGCTGTACAATGAGATGGAGAGTCACTGAGGCAGAGAGCTGTGGAAAGAGCCTGCTCCGTATTATTACTATTATACTGTGTCCCCATCTCCAGAGCATCAAGATTCACTTTACATAAGTTAAAATAAGAAGGAAGCACAGGGACCATATCCTCTGTGTCCCTGGAAGATTGTGCAACCGCCTACCATACCATTGAACCTCACTGGATAGAAATTCCATGCTTGAATAATAAAAGTAGCAGAAGGAATATGCTGCTGACTTCTGGACCAGGATGGTGACGGTGATTGTGAAATGCTCAGGGCAATAACAGAGGCTATATAAACAGATGTATGAGGGGAGATTAAAAAGACTGGGAGTCATCAGCCTGGAAAATAGATAGCTACTGGGGGAATATGATAGAGGTCTATAAAATCATGACTGGTGTGGACAGGAGAGTGTCATGTATCCCTTCACATGACATAAGAATCCAGGGACACCCAGTCAAATTAATAGGCTGCAGGTTTAAAGCCAACATCAAGAAATACTTCATATGAGGCACAGGCAATGCCTGGAACTCATTGCCGAGGGTTGTTGTCAGAAGCGCCGTTGGTCTGGGAAGAGACCCGGGGCTTGAGCCCTATCAGCACCCCGCTGCTGTGGCAGACCTGGGGCTCTGGTGCTGGGGCTCGGGGCTCAAGCCCCATCAATGTGCCACCACTGCAGCCACCGCCATGGCAGACCTGGGGCTCGGGCGCTGGGACTCAGAATACAGGCCTCATGATCCCAGTGCCAGCGACACCCCTGGATGTTGTTAGGGGATGTACATCCATGCACCCCTAGATTATGATCTGTGTAATTTTCCTGTTCACGTTTGCAATGTAACTGTATGACATAATTCCCATTATGCCATGCAAGGTTCCTTAAGGAATGCTTATAATGTATTCTACAGGACTACTCGGGTATCACATGCCCTGCAGCATCATGGGTGTGTACCAAATGTGAAGCATGTTACATAGCACAGAGGCTGGAGAATTACGTGGCAAAAGGCAAGGAAAATGCCCCCCCCCCAGCTCAGGTAGAAGTAGAGACTCTCACAGCAGCCCAGAAAGGGAGGGCCTGAGGGAGATGAGAAGGAGGAATGCAGGCACTTTGAGCAGAGAATCTGCTGGCTTGGACCAGAGAAACACCATCTTAGAAGTAGCTGCTAGATACACAGTCTACCCCACATTGCCAGGAGGGCCTGGTCTGGCTGACAACTAGCGCAGCCAGACTTGGGCCTAAGAAAGATGAGAACAAACAAAAGTGTGATCCTAAATGGTGGTGTAGCATAGTAAGCATGTTTTATTTTTTATTTTCTTGTGGTAATTCCTGGCTCTTTTATCAAGTGATTATGCATTGATTTGCTACATACTCACTAAAATCATATCCTAATCAGTAAACTAGTACTTGTGTTATCTAATGTTATGTGGACTTTAGAGGGTATGAGTGGGGGAGACTGGGCTTAATCCATTTCTTTGTTAAATGGTTGAACATGAATGTATGGTGATTGGAGAAGGAGACAACCCCAGTAAGACAGAAGTCCCCAGGGTGGTATCTGGGGCCGGGAATGCTCACTATGGGACCGTCACCTGAGCAGCCAAGGGGTGCGCACTCACTGCATGGGACTGATCACACGCAGGAGACTGGTGTGGACCAGAAGTGAGTGGTCACCTGGTAAATCTGGGGTGAATTGAGGTTCAGGAGCAAAGATCTGTGGGAAGGAGGGTCACAGCAGCACATCAGATCAGAATTGGGGAACCTGTCACAGATTTGGAGGAGGCCAAAGGTGTAAAGGGGTCGATAAGTTCATGGATGGCAGCTTCATCAGTGGCTATTAGCCAAGATGGACAGGGATGCAAATGCATGCTCCAGTTGTCCCTACATCTCAGAAACTGTAAGTGGATGACAGGGGGTGGATCATTTGATAATTGCTCTGTTCTGTTCATTCCTCAAGAAGCATCTGGCACCATCCATTGTCACAAAACAGAATACTGGATGGGCTGGACCATTGATCTGATCAACTGTGGCCGCTCTTATGTTCTTATGTACTTTGGACCTGGAGAATACCACCTAGGAGACTGAATGCCAAGGGACTTCTGGTTGCTGGTGTCAACAGAAAGGCTTTCCAGAGATAGGATGTTCTTTACAAGTGACCAAGCCGAGGCAGAGAAGGTCTGCAGTGGCTGATGGTGGTGTTGCAGGGAGGGTGTCACTGGATGTTACATAATGCATCTCAGATCTGGTGCTGAACACACCAGGGTTTCTTCATGGTCAAAGATTTAATTAATAATCACACACATGCATGTAAATGCTTGGGTGTCATTAAAGCAGGCTGGGGAATTACAAGTTTAATGCCCAGCCCTTCTTTTTTAACCCTTTTTTTGAATGCTGAAAATATTAACAAAGTTCTCACATGCAGATCAGTGTTGAAGAAGGAGCATCCAGTTGTGCAGGAGCTTGGGTTCAATGTGTGACCTTGGACCGGTCACATGTCTCTGGGCCTCAGTCTTCCCTCTGTAAATGAGTCTATTCATCTGTCATACTGCGGACAGAGTCTGTGAGGATAAATGCACTAAAGGTAGTGAGGTACTATGATAAAGAAGATTATAGGACAGGTCAAGGTCAAGACTGGCAGCTGATTCACAAAGCTCTGCGTTCTGCCAGATCTGTTTCCTCACCCAATTCCGAGAAAGAACAATGGTGGGAGAAGGAGAAAGGAAAGCCAGTCGGAAAGCAATTGCATGGAGAGTGGGTACAAATATGAAACACGAAAGCAGGAGAGGAGTTATTTCTAGGGATGCCAGGAGTAAAATCTTGGCCCTATCGTGGTCAATGAGAGTTTGGTTGGGTTAAGAAATTACACCCCAGGAGGGGGAAGGAGGAATAATGAGATGCAATTAAAGGGCAAGGACATTTAGGTTGAATGTTAAGGAAAATTTTGCCTGATGCAGGATTGTCTCAGGCTGAGGACTGACCCCTAGGAACCCCACCGACTGCAGCACTTACAAACAAACGGGATAAATCCCTAGACGGTGTACTGGAGGGACAGCCATGCCCAAGTCACAGGGAAGACAGCTGAATGATCGAAGCAGGCAGGGCTACTTCATTTCTCATTCCTGTGATCGTCAGATTAAATCCTGAGATGAGTGTGGTTGGTGTGAGGAGGCTGTTTCTCCTAGAAAAAGATGAAGGTGGGATGAGGTCAGGAACGCAGGCTTCTGCACATGATGTAATCTGGAGATTAGATGCCTTCATCACATACCTCACTATTATGGCAGCTACCCCTCTTGTGCTGTTTCGCAACGTGGGGCACTGGGTCAACTGACTAGCTGCAGAGTCACGGATTTAAAGGGCAGAAGGGCTCACTAGGATCATCTACTCTGACCTCCTGCAGAACATAGGCCAGAGCATTTCACTGGAAGATTCCCACATCTAGCCCCATAGCGTCTGGATACTTGAGTTGATCTGTCAGAAAGACAGACCCAATTTCCAAGCAAAGATCAGAGAAATCTGTATTTTGGAAGTACATATAGGCCAGATGAGGGTGTCAAGCCGCTTCTTATGTTGCTAATGGTAAATTATTGGACATAGTGGCACATAACCATTCCCCTGAGCACTAGATAATGGGATAAATCCTTGGGAATGACCATGCCCTGTTATGAAATGATGTTAAATGCTCCAAAATAATAAGAAGCAGTTATATTTTTTTGTAAAAAAGCCTGTTAAAGCATTGAATTGCATAACATTGCTATCAAAGAAAATGGGTGATAAAGAAGTTTTTTTTCCCAATAAATATTTTGCAGGTTGATATATTGGCAAGGGCATCAATTATTTATTTCTCTATGGGGGGGGGGAGATGTGTACTTTAATAAAATGTAGGAATAAAGCCTGAACAATAAATGCCATTGATTATGTGACCAATATGAAGAATAGATTGGCTCTAATGTCTTTTTGTAGTGTTTTATATTGTTTCTTGTGGAAATTTCAATTTTAATGGGTTTTAAAAAACTAACCTAAAATACTTAGGGATAAGGATAAATCTTATTAATTCAATGTGCTTTATTTTCTATGTGCAAATACATAAGGATTAGCATTAGCCCCTCTTTCATCTGATTCATACTGTGCTTGTCATGTTTATTTGTTCTGTTTTTCATAAACATTTACAAATATTAATAATTTAGAAAATATGTTTCGTTCTGGGGGTAATGGATAGACGCAGGCCTAATAAATATGCAGGGTAAGTAGTGAGTTTGCCTACTAGTTATAAAATATTTTTGCTTTTTTGTTGTCATTCAAAAGCAAGAACAGTTTCTAACTTTAGTTACGTTGGAGTAGCTGCCACACTCAGTGGATTTACCCTGACGTACCTCACTGCAATTTAATTGAGGACAGAATGCTAGAGTTTTCAGTGGAGTAACTCAGTTTTCATCGGAAGATTTGAAAGCAGCATGTATCTTATAGGCTTGTTTTGGATGGGCACATAAGAGCGAGTTCTCACTGTTCAGTCCTTAATAAGCCAGGGTGATGACAAGTTTGTACATTCAATCATATTGCACTTCAGAAATGTGAAACAATGCTGCAACTGTTGTTAGATCATTTCCCTGGACTACACTGATCCATAGTTAACCAAAACCAAACAAGGAGTCTTGTGGCACTTTTAAAGACTAACAAAGGGATCTGGGTGTCATAGTTGACCGCAAGCTGAATATGAGTCAACAGTGCAACACTCTTGCAAGAAAGCAAACATGATTCTGGGATGTATTAACAGGGGTATTGTAAGTAAGCCATATAATAAATAATTCTTCCACTCCGCTCTGCCCTGATTCGGCCACAGCTGGAGTATTGGATCCAGTTCTGGGTGCCTCATTTCGGGAAAGATGTGGACAAATTGGAGGAAGTCCAGAGAAGAGTAACAAAAATGATTGAAAATCTGGAATAATTGATTTATGAGGGAAGATTGAAAGAGCTGTTTTTGTTTAGTCTGGAAAAGAGGAGGCTGTAAGGAGACATGGTGACTGTTTTCAAGTACCTAAAAGGTTGCCATGAGGAGGAGGAGGAAGAAAAATTGTTCTTCTTAACCACCAATGATAGGACAAGAAGCAATGGACTTAACTCTCAAAAAGGGAGGTTTAGGTGGGACATTAGGAAAATATTCCTAACTGTCAGGGTGATTAACCACTGGAATAAGTTGCCTAGGGAGGTTGTGGAATCTCCATCATTGGAAGTTTTTAAGAGCAGGTTAAACCAGTGGTTCCCAACTTTCTCTTTGCCATGGGAATCCTTGATACCTTTAATTATTTTGAGGCACACCACCATAGAGTCTCCAAATGAACTCACGAATATTCATGAGTCAATCCTGAACTCTAAAAAGTTTTTCAAAAAATTCTCTGGCACACCTGCTTAAGCCTGATGGCATACTTGTGTGCCATGGCACACTGGTTGAGAAACACTGGGTTAGATAACAGCTGTCAGGGATTGTTTAAAAGGGTCGATGGTCCTGCCAGGAGTGCAGGAGACTGGATTTGATGACCTCTCATGGTCCCTTCCAGTTTCTATAATTCTATAATTTATTTATTTTGCTAGTCTTTAAAAGTGCCGCAAAAAAACCAAGGAGTTGTGTGGCACTTAAATACTAACAGATTTATTTTTTGCGTGAGCTTCGTGGGAGAAAATCCCTAGTCTTTAAGTGCCACACAACTCCTTGTTTGTTTTTTTTTCAAAGTGCCACCAAACTCCTTTTTTGTTTTGCTAACCTAGATTAACATGGCTCCCCCTCTGGAAATAGTTAACCCAGATATGTACAATGAAGGTTTGTCCAAAACCATGTCCCACTGCCTAAGATGTTATCATGTAAGGAAAGAACCCATAATAAGGCATAGATAGGCTTGATAGGATTCATTTGTTCTTTTTGTATCATTTTTCACAGATGATGTTTATTTTAATGTTTTTTTTAAACATTTTAATCAACTTAAATTTTCACAGTTGTGGGTAATTATGGTGGGGGGTCAGAATTAATTAACGAGAGCAGATGATGAAATTAAAAATTTTTTAAAGCTTTCCCAATGCTTTGAACACAAACGGTCAATGTCACGTCTCAAGATATACAAAATGTCACATCTCAAGGTATACAAAATAAATATTCTCTATATCAAATTATGCCTGGTTTTTATTGTTCACTCACTTGTCCATTTGTAGTAAGCCTAATTCAAAAGTCTAAATCATTGGATTTTGACCCTCATCTGTTCTCAAGCAACACTTTTCTTGCTTAACCTATCTTTAAATTTCAGTTCTTAAAAATGAAAATATATTTCCTTGGGGCTGTGCATGCACAATGAAATTGAAATTTGCTGACAAAATCTCATCCTTCCACTGTCTAGGTATTGATACAGAAAGGACCCATTTAAGTTATTTCTGGAATCTTAAGTTTGACCTTTGTGGTGCAGAGGGTTCAAAATCTTACCGTGAAAATGTCATTAGCTGAAAAAAGCAAAATGGCAAACCTGCAGTTGTCCCATCTGAACTAGAGACTTAGGGACCTGACCTGAAATACTGGAGAGAAATCCGCTTGACCTGCTGTGGGATTTGTCCTTTCATAGAGCTGATCACGTTACCTCTGTAGGGCTTGACTGATCTCTAATAAAAGCAGCACCTGGGTGCACTGTTATGTGTGCAGAGCCAGGCCTTGCTAGATGGTCATTTTAGTGATCAAGATAAGGTGTTGCAGATGTCAACCCTTCAGACTGGCAATGGCAGCAGAGAGAGGGAGAAACTCTGTTCCACCTGCCACATCGGTAGCAGCACCAGGTGGAACAAAACATCCCTGCTAAGTTCTCATCTCTGGGTGCTTTTTGCTGGAGATGAGGCTGGAGGCAGGCAGAGCCTGGATGGGTTTTCAGACCCTGGCTGCTTGCATGCTGGTTTTGTTGCTCTGAAGATAGTCCTGGACGTTAGTTCTCAGTGATGTCAAGTGTATAATTTAGTCTAAGGACGTCCCAAGAAAACTAGATGAGGAGCAGAGGCAACCTGCTGGGGACAAACACTGCTTGGAGAGCTTAAATCATCCTTTTGGGGCCATGCTGCTATCGTAGAATCGTCTCTCTCTCCCATTCCGCATGCTTAGCATTTTCTAAAGAGGCCAAGATGTGTTTATAAGAGTGGGGTTTGGTCCAACTGTTCAGTGCTGCTCTACGGCTACAATGAATCAACGGTTTTGGGAGGCGGTGTGCTATAGAAACTTATGTAACATGTCACAAAGGTAAACTGAGTTTCAAGGGTTCTCAGATTTTCTCTCCCTGAAAAACTCAGACCAGCTAGGCCAAAACAAAGAAGGAATTCTCTGGCACTTTTAAAGACTAACGAATTTATTTATTGCCTATATTTCTGTAGACCAGGTAGGGTCTCCTGGACAACTTCCAGGCATTCCTGGAAATGTTTGCAAAGACCAGAATTTCACAGATCTATGCATGATTCCAGAATTCATCATTTTTCAGTTGTTATACTCCTGTCCTAAATTATACTCCTAAAACTGGTCAGCCATCCATCCCACAGAGCACAAACAGCACCATGTGCTCAGGCACACAGCACAGCTCACAGAGACCACTCAAATGCAACTCTTGGCAAACACCCAATAGGCTTCATGTTTTTCAGCCAAAACTGTCTGTTTAATAGCTATGAATCACAAGCATGTGCATAGATCCTAAGGCCAGAAGGGACCACTATGATTATCTAGGCAGACCTCCTTTATAGCGCAGGTCTGAGAATCACCTCAAAATAATCCGAGAGCGAGTGTGTCAGAAAAATCTCCAGTCTTGATTTTAAAATTGCAGAAAGTAGAATCACATTAAGAGCAAATTGTCTGCCAGAAAGCAGTTGATACAAAGCCCACATTGCCAGTTCTAGGCGCACAGAATTATAATTCTAACATTTTCCCAAGGGTCCTCAACTGGTGAATCTCACAGATGCTAATGGAGTTTTCTCCGCACAGTACCACTGTGAGGTAGTGCACTGCTGCTAGCCCCATTTTACAGGTCAGGCTCACAGAGGCTGCAGTGGCTTCCCCAAGGTCACCATCAAAGGGTGGGAATTGAATGGAGATTTCTCGAGTCGCTGGCTACAAGACCAGCCTTCCTACCTCACGGGATGCCTCACGTAAACTGGAGTTGTACAATGGCGCTTGCGACAGATGCATATGACCTCTCTGGAACAGGGCTGTTTGCAATCCTTTACATCTGTCAGAAAAGTAGAGGCAGAGGCAGTTGTCCATGGGAGTGAGCTCCCCTGATGAGGATGGATGACACGACAGCTACTTCACTCTAGGAGACAGCTGAAAAGAAGAGGGAAGGACTGAGATGGTCTGCTCTGCCCACCCCAGAAAGGCAGCTCAGCGAGGGAACTCATGCCAGGCATTTCCTAGCATATCTAGGTAAGTTTTGAGGCTTGATTTAGTGTCAAAGATTTACTGATATTTAAAAGCTGTATCAGCTGACCGTCTTGTAACTGAGAAGCCGAGAGCTGTCGGCACAGCCCTACTAAGATATACGGGCTTGCTCTTTAGTCAGACCTCACAGGAATGGACCAGTTAATGAACTCAGTGATTAAAAGCTTTTCCCTGTCTCAGGGACAGCACAGCTTCTGAAGAAACGTAGCTGCAGGACAGCCACCTGAAGAGAGAAAGGGAGGCCGTGCTTTAGTTGGACCATTGTGGGGTGAGCAGAGATTCCCACTGCCCTCAGGATTAGGGATGGATAAGGGTGATTTCAGGCTGGAGCATCTACCACAGGGGTCTCAAACTCAAATCACCACAAGGGCCGCACGAGGACCAGTGCAGGGCCACGTGAGGACTAGTACATTAGCCCAAGGGCCGCACCACTGAAACCTTTCCCTGCAACATTATTGCAAATATCGGTAATGATAGTGTCATTGGGGGCCGCAGGAAATAGCTTTAGGGGCTGCATGTGGCCCACATGCCATGTGTTTGAAACCCCTGATCTGCCAACATTTTGCCTGGCCAGTGTGCCACACCACTGACCTTAAAGACAGTGGGATCCTTTTTCTTAGTAAGAAACAAATTCACAAGCCCCACCCCCTTCTCTTTAAATGGTCATTTCTTTCAAAATTTCCCTGGAAAAAATGTAGTTGGTTTTCAATGGAGAAAATGAAGCTCGAGAAAAATTTAAACTATCTTTAGCAAAAATCTTGGAATTTAGGTAAAATCCCCCAAAATAATTTTCCTAAAATTGTTTCCAGTTTGCAAACTTTCAGGCAAAATGAAAATGTTTGATGCAAGTCTCCACTAGGTTGTCTGAAAAATGTTGTGTTGTAAAAATGTCTGTTAACACAGCGACATGTTTATGAAGGGATGAACTTGGACATCACCACTCACTTTACCTAGATCAGTGGTTCCCACCTTTTCAGTAACACGGCACACGTCAATTAGACAGACAGTTCCACAGCACACCCCCTTTTTTGCAGCGGAATTGGTTGCTCATAGATGTAACATTTACTTACATTTACTGTGGTTATGGGCTTATTAGAAAGGTTTGCAACATAGCGTATACAACAAACTAAAGGATCAAATATGTTAATGTTTCAAATCCACCGGAAAAAAATACACGTCACCTCAGTTTTGCCCTTTGGCCCTGTGTTTAGAATGTTCACGTTTCCGAATTGAAAGACTGATACCTCTCTTTTCATTTGGTGATTCATTTTCATGAGTTTTATGAGTTGTAATTTTGGTTAGCTAGGATATCGTTTAAGATGAAACAATGTTTGTTTTACATTGATTTTCATTACGTTGTATAAAATTTTGTGGCACACTTGGCCAGTTCTCATGGCACGCCAGTGTGCTGCAGCACGCTGATTGAAAACCACTGACCTAGACCACCAAACACGTATCCAACAGTCATGGTGAATCAGTGAGCTAGACCAGAGGAGAGCGTTTGAGAGATGAAAGGCACTATATTGTGATCCCAGTTTTCTCAGCCGGAAAATCAAGCCCCACATATCTCCAGCTGACTATCCAAAGATCACATCCTAAATGCGCGCCCACTTGTGCTGAAGATTCAGCTGTGGACTGACAGCAAAGGTGAGTGCTCATAACTCGCCCATATTCCCAGAATGATCTGCAAACTGGCAACTGATCTTTGCTAAATTGCATTTGTTTTCCAGTCTAATGTTGCCTTTTCTCCTCATAAAGATAATTTCCTTGCTCTACAGCTGCAGAAGCCCTCTACAGAAAGCTAATTTGGAGAAGAAAGAGGAGCCAGTTAATTGATTGAAAATGTCATCTACTCGGGATCTTTTGTAGCATGCAGAAATTAAGATGAATATTGTGTGTATCCGATGTTGAATGAGACCATTTAATACTAAACCAATAACGGATGACACCTGCATAAGCGGAGCAGGCGGTTCGTGTGTAGTACCGTATTGAGAACAGATTGAATGAAATAACTAAGTTTAAACAGTCAGAATCAATACTGAGGAGGTGTCCTTTAGGCTGAAGCTATTTAACTGCAGCCAGATAACATCAAGGTTAAAAAGAAATTACACAGAAGCAGGAAAAAGAGACAGGGACGTGAATTCTAAGGTCTTTCTATTGGCATGACTGTAAGTTTATACCATGGCTAGACAGGAGTTGATCAAATGACCTGCAGCTGAATTCCTGCCTGTATCCTACGCAAGAACGTCCTGTGAAGGGCGAATGGTCCATCACTCACTCTGCTGGAGGGATCACAGCTGGGAGTGAGGTGGAGGGTTGCAGGGTGTTGCCATGGGTCCCAGATGTGACAGCTCCAGATGGAGTTTCTCCTAGCACTGTAGCCTTCCTGCCCTGCAAACGGCTGGTGAGAGCAGAAAGCACATCTCACTTTCCCTGGCTAAAATTAATCTTCCAGTGACCCCAGAGAAGCACTGTGAAGGTTGCAGCTCACATAATGTGCTCGAGCCAACAAGCTTTGGGATTACTCAGCTTCCAAACAGATGGCATGGCTGTGCCAGCCCAGAGAAGGGAGTGATCCAACCTCAACCGGGCTATCCATAAGGGCAGTGCCAGTTCTGCCAGGTTAGTAGCTGGATCTTGCTTCCCTTATGCAATGACTCCTAGCAATGCCTCAGGAAGCCTCCACTTCTGTTACCATTCACAACAGGACTGTCCTGCAGCCTCGACTCCATCGTTAGCCCCACCGCTTTGGCTCCATCCATCGTGGATGCCATTACAGACTTCTTAATCCACTCCCAGCCCTTGAACCGCTTTGCACATGCATGATATTTTTACCCCCATCTCTAGTGCAGAGGAGCCACACTCCAGTAAAGATCTGCCAGCATTTCCATTAGGTCCTAAAGTCCTTTCTTGCTGGGAAGGGTGACAGGAGGAAGCATTTTGAATGAATGAATGAATGAATCCCGCAGTACACCAGTCGCACACCATCTCTCTGACTCTTCCATTGGGTCTGCAGCCCTCCTTCTCCCTCTACAAGCTGTTGCTGCTTCTTCCTGATGCAGTCGTGTGGCCCGATGAGTCTGCATTTTCCCCTGTGGGGGCCACAAAGTCTTTCCAAGCCTGTCTCCAAAATAGCAGTCTCAGGCAGTTGCCCATTCATTGCCCCACAGCGCCAACCCCTGAGCAGCTGGCAAAGGAAGCTGGGACTGTCCCTCCATGTTCTAACTGTGGAGCCGTCTAATCAACGACCAAGGTTTGTTCCCTGTTAGTCCTCACTGCCTTCTCCTGAGACGTGCTCTACCTCCTGGCTTCCCCGCTCTCTCAATGTGCCAGCCCAAACGTGCCCCCCCTTCTTCCAGGGAATGACAATAATCTACTTCCCAGCAGCCCCTTTCCTGTCTTCATAAATCCAGCACAGCTCTTTTCTCTTAGTGGGTTCCCTGCCTTGGTCATGGGATTGCTTAGCCCCAGCAGCCAATTATTTCATTTTATCGTGCTTTTTTTGTGCAATGTTATGATGAACAAACATGTCATGTCATATATAATCACTGTATGTTGAACACAACGTGTATTATGAGAGAAGGTGTAGGATTATACTAGAATAAGATTGATTAGTGGTTAGAAGGGATAATTATGGGTTAGGTGGCTAAGTAGATAGGGCTGAAACACAAGGCCTAAAGGCTGAGGGTTGTAAGGGGGTGAGGAGGTATGTCTTAACACTGGCTATTCAATCCAAGGTCCAACTATAGCTACTGGGATATGGGAAATGGAGTTATCACATATTAGTCATTAAAATTAGGAAGTTAGCTAAACAGACATTAAAAGGCACAGTGCCCAAAGTGAAATCACAGCACCTTGCATGGAAACTTAAAAAAAAAAAATACAAAAAACCCCACACCCGAACACCATAATAGAGGCTCATTTTAAATGTGTACTCAAATTTAAACGCACTAGCCAACCAATCAACCAAAAAAACATAGTAAGGGGACCAAAAAGTGTCACCGTGCCTGAACAACTAAGCAAAAGAAGCAGTTAGAACCAAAAAGAAAAACAAGGAGTCATGTGTGCTTCGAAGCATCTGATGAAGTGGGATTTTCTCCCATGAAAGCTCATGTGAAAAATAAATCTGTTAGTCTTTAAGTGCCACATGACTCCTTGCTTTTTGGAAAAAGAAGCCAAAAAGGCTTCTTTCAAAAAGTGGAATTTAAATAGAGGAAAATGGAAAGCAGCATAAGCATGGGCCAGTGAGTGGCAAAAGATAATTAAGAAGGCCAAAAAAAGGTTTGAAGAACAACTGGCCAAAGACTCAAAAAAAATCTGAATTTTTTCAGTTCATCAGAAGCCAGAAGTCTGCTAATAATGATTGGGGCCACTGGATGGTCAAGGTGCTAAAGGAGCACAAGGAAGTTATGGCCGTTGCAGAGAACCTAAATGAATTCCTTGTATCGGTCTTCACAGCTGAGAATATAAAGGAGATTCCCAAACGTGAGCCATTCTGTTTAAGTAACGAATCTGAAAAACCGTCTCAGACTGAGGTGTCATTAGAGGATGGTTTGGAACAAATTGATAAATTGAACTGTGATAGGTTACTAGGGCCAAGTAGTCTCCAGAGTTTTGAAGCAATTCAAGTGGGAAGGTACAGAACTACAAACGTTGTGTATAATTTATCATTTAAATCATCCTCCGTAGCAGATGACAGGAGGATAGCTAATGTGGTACCAAATTTTTAAAAAGACTCCATGTGTGATCCTGCAATTGCAGGCCAGTAAGCCCCACTATAGTACCAGGCAGACTGGTTGAAAGTATATGAAAACAAAAACTTGTAAGACACATAGATGAACGTGATTTGCTGGGGAAGAGTCAACATGGTTTTTGTAAAGGGAAATCATGCCTTACTAATCTACTAGAATTCATTGGGGGGGGTCAATGAACATGTGGACAAGGATGATGCAATGACTTAGATTTTCAAAAAGCCTTTAACAAGGTACCTTACTAAAGGGAAAGCCCTCTCTTGGATCAGTCACCAGTTAAAAGACAGGGTGGGAATGAATGGTAAGTTTTCAGAACAGAGAAAGGTAAATAGTGGTGTCCCCAGAAGCATGTACTGGGACCAGTGCCGTTCGACGTATTTATAAATGATCCGGCAAAAGAGGTAAGCAATGAGGTGGAAAAATTTGCAGATGAAACTGCTCAAGGTAGTAAAGTCTAAAGTAGACTGTGAAGATTTACAAAAGGCTCTCACAAAACTGAGTGACTGGGCAAGAAAATGGGGGACAAAATTCAAATATTGATAAATGCAAAGTAATGCACATTGGAAGACATAATCCCAACTACACATAGAAAATGATGGGGTCTAAACAAGATGTTACCACTCAAAAAAGAGCTATTGGAGTCACTGTGGATAGCTCTTGGAAAACATCCAGTCTATGTGCAGTGGCTGTCAAAGGGTGACGGAGAGATAAATATGACTAGGACTTTTGAGCTGGAAAACAGTTGACTAAGGAGGCTGTGACAGAAGTCTATAAAACCATGACTGGTGTGGAGAAAATAAATAAAGAAGTGTTATTTACTCCTTTTCATCCTACAAGAATTAGGGATCACCAAATGAATTCATTAGGTAGAAGGTTTAAAATGAACAAAACAAAGTATTTCTTCCCACAATGCACAGTCAGCCTGTGGCATTCCTTGCCAGAGGATGTTGTGAAGGCCACAACTGTAATGAGGTTCCAAAAAGAGCTAGAAAAGTTCATGGATAATAAATTTATCAATGGCTATTAGCCAGGATTGTCAAGGGTCGGTGTTTGCCAGCAGCTGAGAATGGGCAATGGGATGGATCAGATCTCAGTTACTCGTTCTGTTCATTCCCACTGAAGCACCTGGCGTTGGCCGTTGGTCATGGCTGTTTGTATGTTTTGTATTAACAACATATACAGGTGGCAACTTCATCTCTGTACATACGTCTGTCTCACCCGGTATCTCTGGGACACCTTGGATTTCCTGCCCAGTCTTACCTTCTGTATTTACTACTTGACAATACATGTTTTCTGGCATATTACAGGTTTGTTCTAACACCTCAGTCCTCTGAATTAATTCTGCTATTTTCACTTCTTCTCCAAATAAACATCCCTGACCCATTGTTGCTTGATCTCTCACATTGTAATTTCATAACAGCTCTTTGTAATTGCTGCTTGCAGCAAGTCAATTCTTCTCCAAACCATCTCTGTGATAAATAAGTGCTGAATTTATATCCAGTGTCTGAGTAAGCTGCTTTCTCAGTGTCTCACTAATCCCTTTCTCCTGGGATAAGGCTTGTAGTGCCTGATCTAACTGTTCTATTTGCCTTCTCAATTTTCTCTCTACCGAGTTTCATACAATATATACATAATCCATTTCCTTCATCTCTTGAGGTTTTCTCTTTAATTTTTCTTTCTTGGAAATGGAACACCATAAATTCCATGGATCTGGGTGATCAGCAAGGATTGGATTATTCTGTATTTTTTGCTGACCCTCCACCACAGGTTTCAATGTCATCTCCCAGAAAGGTTTCAAGCTGACTCTGTGGCACCACAAGGACAGCTGCCTGAATTGGCACCTGACCTTGTTCAATGACTTAAGTGTTCTCTGTTACGCAGGCCTCTCTCCTTTGATTGTGCTTTAATTTCAATACACACTCTATATGGCATTGCATATTCTATATGGTAATATATATTCAATATGACCATGTGTATATGGTAGTCTATATGGCAGTACATATTCTATGTGGCTTTACCCCTGCTGAGACGTGCATGTGGTATTTCTGTCCTTGTCAACTGTGAATAGCTGGTGTTGATCGAGATAACAGCCAGTGACCAAGGTAACCCCACAAAGTTTTCCTTGATCCTCCATCAGTGGTGCAGTTCAGAGGAGTCCAAGCTTTGGGGTGCTTCTCAGCCTGCTTTAACCCTTTCAGGGCAAGTGTAGGGTGAACACCCCATCACAGTGATATTTGGGAATACAGCTTCCTTTATACATTTTTTATAGGCCCTCGGTGTGACTGCAGTGTTTTGGGGGTCTGCTTGGGCCAGTAAGGGGTTCTGTCACCCCAACCCCACCAGTCCCTGGTGACTCTGAGTGCTGCTGTGCTCTGCAGCTTTGGCTGAAAGCCGTGACATCAGCCGCCTACTCGCAGCACAACGACATCACCCAGGGGATGTCTACACTGGAGGCTCTGTTAAGTCAACCTGAGATGATAAAATTTAAGGCAACTTAAAGTCAACCTTGTTACGTCAACTTAGAGAGTCCACCTTGAAAACTCCTATTGACTGCCTGTGTCCACACTCGCAGGTGCTAGGTCGACGGAGGAGTGGCGTGTTGTGGAGAGGTGCCAATTAGGTCAACTTAAAGGCATTCCCCGTTTACATTGGCTTATGTCGACTTAATAAGCTCAACTTGAACGTTCAGTCAACCTTAAGAAGTCAACTTAAGGAAGTGCTTACCTTGACTTAATAAAAGCCCATTGTGGCTGCAGGAGTCTGTAGGTTGACTTAACCTTCCTTAGGTTGACCTAAGGCTCCAGTGTAGACATACTCCCTGACTGCCACCAGCCTGGTTATCCCTTCCATCATGATACCAACGCCCCTTTCAGCCAGCAGCCCCCAAACCCTCCTTCCCTGCAGGGCCCAGTTCCTCTTGCTGGACCCTCACAGCAGTTATTTAATTTGCTGCCTCCAAAGAGATGAAGACTGACTGGGGTTTTACCCTTCAGGTTAACACACACACTGCAGAACTGGTTGGGTATCAAAAAAAGGAATAAAATAAGCAAGGAGTCCTGTGGCACTTTTAGAGACTAATATATTTATTGCATGAGCTTTTGTGGGAGAAAACCCCACTTCATCAGATGCTTGAAGAGGGGGAACTTACAGAATGGGGCTTTTATAAGAGTTCCCTGTTATGGAGACCACAGCTGATGGGTGCAGAGCTGACAGCAATAGAAGTACCAGAAGAACGTCTCATCAGGAGTAATGCCATATAGAATATGTAATGCCGTATAGAATAGGTATTGAACTTAAAGCAACATTAAAGGAGAGAGGCCTTTGTAACAGAGAACTCTAAAGAAAGCTCCCATTTGGTAAGTTCTCCATCTTCAAAGCATCTGATGAAGTGGGATTTTCTCCCACAAAAGCTCATGTGATAAATAAATTTGCTAGTCTTTAACAGTGCCACAGGACTCCTTGTTTGTTTTTGCTGAGCTAGACTAACACAGCTACCCCTTTGGAACTTGTCAGCATGCAAAATGGGAATAAGTTTATCAACAAAGAACAGAGATTTCAGTGATAATAGGTAAGAACAGAAGAGACAAGTATGGGTGCATGTAAAACAAACACACTTTCATACATTATTTCAGTGAGTTGCAATCTTTGTGTAAGCAGATTTTTTGCCTAGATCACTTTCCAGCTACTTTTCCCTCTTAAGTAAAGAGGATCCACTTTTTTAAAGAGCTCTGGGTGCTGTTCCTATTGGTCTGCTAGAAGATTGGTGCCCCAAAGTCTTTCAGTTGTTCCTTCGGTTCTCCAAATTTATCGTTGTTTCCGAAGTCAGGACGTTTCAAAGGGGTAGCTGGGCCTAGTTCAGCAAAACAAACAAGGAGTCTGCTGGCACTTTTAAAGACTAACACATTTATTTATCTTTCTGTGTCCCCCAGGGTGCTAACACCATGCTCATTTTTTCTGTCTCCTCTGATTTTGTGATGCAAATGGTCTTCCACGGATTCCAAAAGCAAATGAAGAGCCCATTGTTCTTGGCCACACCTGAACTGATTTGCAATTTTCCTGTGTCTGGGGAAAAAGAAAAAAAATCTTGTTTTGATTTCTTGGTTTGTTAATATTCTCCAGTAATAGCTGGGAGCATCTGTAATTTCATAGGTAATGTCATTACAAATATTTTGCAGCGATATTAATAACCGGCGGGTTATTAGTTTTCTAACCATTTGTTACACGACATCTTTGAAATTAATACCATGACAACCGTGTGTGAGGTGTATTGATTTGGTCTGGCCAGCTTAGTTTTGCTATTATAGACCAAGAAGCCCTTGGCATCTGGCATTGCTCTTAATGTCAAAGCAACAGACACCCACACCCAGGAAAGGAAATTTGAGACCCTCTGTAAAGCCCAGCGTCAGGCCTAAGATTGTGTTTCCACATCCCAAAGAGCTCTTCCTTGCCTCCTTGGTGGTGCATGCATGTGGGAGGGAGAGGTCTATAGTTCAGTTTCATACCAGAGGGCAATAGAGGCATGTCTGGAACTGGTGTGAGTGTTTGGAGGTGGACAGAGAAGAACAGGATGGAGTAAGGAAGAAGCCTATAGATCTTGCACTTCTGCTTGTCCTCGTATGGTTTAAGTCTAGATTTCAGTTTTAGTATTTGTTTTTGATAACAAAATCATAGATCTATATATAATTATCAATGCTGGAACCTGAGACCCTGTAGGCTACATTCTGCGTGAAAGCTAAGGAGACATATGTTTAGGACCCCTTGGCCCAAAGAAAGAACAAGACACTTACAGATGCCTTTATGACTTTAGTACTTCATATAATCAGGAGGTATCAAAATAGGGAGGGTGCCCAGATCGTGTCCAGACAAACTGCACGAGTCTACCACAAAAACCAGCCACAAAAACCAGCAAAAGGGCCAGAAATAACAGTAAGTGTGAAGAACAGACTGTCTGAAGCTATCTGAAAATGAAACGGATATATCACTAGAGGGGTAGCCGTGTTAGTCTGCGTACAGCAGAAACAGCGAGAGTCCTGTGGCAGCTTAAAGATTCACAGATTTCTTCAGGCATAAGCTTTCGTGGGTGCTAACCCACTTTGTCAGATGCATCTTGTTGGTGTATCACTAATATGTCATTAGTACACATGCAGTTGCCAGCCTATGGGGAAAGCATATCCCAAGAAGTTGTGGGTGAAGGATCTAAATTCAGACTTGGAAGGAGGACCCATATTGCTTAGTGTATAAAAAGTGCAACCAGTGTTGCCAGGGTGTGTTCACCAACAACTCTTTCTTTGAGATTCTTTTGTTTGTTAGGATCTTTTGTTCTAAGTTACTTAAGTATTGTCAATAGTTTTATAGCCCTGAGCTCTAGATCTCCTCCCACCCACAGCAGAGTTGAGGGACCAGGCATCTCTCTCTACCAAGTCAGCAGGAAAGGCGACGTGAGTGTGTTAATCCAAGGCATGCAATAGAAAATATAGCAGAGATATCTTAGAATAAGACTGTAATTCAAATTAATATCCATTGTGTTATCCATTTATCCTTTTCATTTGATTTATCCATTTATTTATTTGTCTTTAATTAGTTATCTACTATTTTAAGTTCTCTTAATGAAATCGCTAAAATTATACATGTTTAATCTTTGGTGTGAATATATTTGTCATGCACTCCGGGGGACTTTGTGGAAAGCTCTGTAGCCTGATTCAGGGACTGGAACCTCATTGACTACTGATCAAATCCATTGGCGAACCTATGACCCTATCCAAATTACAAAGGAAAATTACAAGCAGAAATCAGGCAACACAGTGAAGCAGTGAGAAGAAATGGAGTTTCCTGCTTCCTGGGGGATCTCAAGCGATCAGTGATCCACTAGCTTGAAGCGACTGGTACCCTCCCTCCATGTGGCCCTGAATGCGTAGACTCCCCAGCCTCCTGTGTCAGCCTGTGTCCAGTCACTGCTGGGATTTATTGTATATGAGATCTCTTTATGTGCAGAAGTGAGATATGAGAATCATTACTCTACGGTGCTGTGTCATGGCCTGTAAATACCTACATGGGGGAAGAACATTTTGGACCATAGAGAGCTATTTAACCAAGGGTATGTCCACATGTGCCTTTTAAATAGAAATAATGTTGGTTATTTTGATTTAAGAAAGATTTGGTCCACACGACGTTCTCCTGAATCAAAATGGCAAGTTCTATCATTTTGAGTCAGGAACCATTGGATCGAATCAGTTAAAACTGCCTTTAAAGTGAAACGACTGTTGAATCAAAATGGTCATTTCAAAATAACAGCGTTCACAAGCGTTATTTCGAAACAATGGTTATGTTGATTCTGGCGCATTTTGCCCTTCCTCCTCCCACGGTGCATGTTGCCCAGAGATACGACGGTCAGGGGTACAGCCTGGGGACCACATCAGAGTCTGGGAACAGAGTGTCCCATTGCTGGAGAGCATCCTGCAGGCCAGCAGAGGGTCTGGTTGCTGCACTGTGTTGGCTGGGAAGTTGGGGAGCATCCATACTCTGTGTCTCGCAGTCTTCTGCCAGCCACAATGGACAGGGAGGGTCATTTTCTGCTTTTATGGTGCCCCTCTCCTGAATCAAACTAGCAAGTCCTATGTCTGGACATGCTAGTTTGATTTGGGTTTTATTGGTATGGACCTGTTAAATTGATTTAACTTAAATCGATTTAATGATTTTTATGAAAATCCCACTTCATCAGAAGTGGGATTTTCTGCCCCAAAAGCTCATGCAAAAAATACATCTATTAGTCTTTAAGTGTCACATGACTTCTTGTTTTTTTGGCTAGACTAGACTAACACGGCTGCCCCTTTGGAAATTGGAAATACAATGCCATTTTAAACAGTGTTCATTTCATTAACTGCTGAAGCAACTTAACCTAGAGCCATGATGTGTTCTCCATCACTTGGAGTCTTTAACTCAAGTTAAAATGTCTCTTCTTAAAAGCTACATTCTAGCTCAGCCACCGGTATGGACCCCATTCACGGTTCACTGGGAACAATTCTCTGGCCTGTTATGCAGGAGGTCAAACTCTGATTATAATGGTTCCTTCTGGCTTTATACTCCGTGAATAAGAAAGACAAAGGACTTCCCTGCTGGCATGTAATAATGATTAGGCTGCTATAATATTACCAAGACTTCTGTCATTACTAATAATCATCCATCAGTCTGGTATTTCCAAAGCTGTAGCAAAACTTTTCTGGATGCAATATGCCAGTTTTTCATTTTAATGACTGCTATAAAATAACTACTTTTTCCTTCCCTCCCCTGGCAAAACAGGACCACTCACTGTAAAATATGTAAAAGGGCAGGTGAAATACCAGCCAGGAGAGGAAACAGAGTGAGAGTACAGAGAGGAAAAAACAAGGCCTTTGAAATCTCTAGTGAGCTAAGTACAAATTGGCTGTTGGAACCACATTTGTTCTCCCACCGGCTGACTTTAATCATACTTTCTGCACTCACAGGGCCCGGCTGGCTTGAAGTCTGTTCCCTTATTCGCTCCCTCTGATGTTACAGTCCCATTTTAGAGGAGGGGGATGACTTGGCCAATTTAACCTCTTATTTCATCTGCAAGCATCTAGCTAGGGAAGAGATTTCTGACCATAGAGGGATCTTTAACTGAGCAGCAAAAGGCAGAACAAGATCTGCTGGCAGAAAGGTGAAGTTAATCAAATTCAGACTAGATACAAGGTGAAATTTTTAACTGAGGTTATTTAGGCATTGCAACAATTTAGAGGAAAGCGGCGAATTCTCCCTCAACCACTCCATTCTACCCACCACACCCGCAAAAGAGAGGAAACAGCAAGCAGAGCTTTCTATAGCCAGAAAACAGGGGAATACCAGAGACAAGCCTATTTGATGTGGAAATGCCCAGATGAAAATTAAAATACAAACAGATCAGTGAAGGACAGAGGAATCTCCTCTGAAATTCATTGCGCACACGGATTTTCACTTCATTCCCTGGCGTGTTCAGCTGAAGGATAGTGTGTCCTAGTGTATATTTGAGAGCAAGGGACTCGGGTTTTTGGGAAGTTCCCCAAACAAGTGCCATACGCTTCCTTTTGGCTGATCACATCAGCATCACTTGTCAACGGCAGCAACACCGAAATCTTTTGATGCCTAATTACAGCCTCACGTCCCCCATCCAGAGCAGAGAGAATTCAAAAGAAACACCATGGCATCCGAAAGCCAGCCTGAGCATAGCTTACTGCAAACGTAGGGTAACAGGCGAGCTTGCCAGCACAGGCCTGACAGAAAGAGGAGGAAGAATGAAAGAAGGACTGTTTTACAAACATGTCAGCACCCGATGAGCCCAGGACCAAGCCGTAGGCAGGAACTACAATGAAACGCGGTAAAGCTGAAACCCTTTTTTTAATGCTAGTGACTCATACATAGCAACAGGAAGAGCACATCAAAGGCTGCTTGCGATGGCATGGGGTGCTTGCTGTCACAGGAGTTCTGAAGGAGCACAGAGAGAGGCTTTGAAAATATCTCGCTCTCCCATTGGTGCCTCCTGGAGACGAGGCAGAGGGGAGAGCAGCATGATAAAGGGCTAATATTAAAAAAATTCCTGGATGGCGCCATAGCACGTGTGTAGAATATTAGGCTTTATGTCTACCCAAAAGCTGTGTTGCTTTAACACCACTGGTGTAGTTTACGGTACAATGCCCGGGTGCAGGCAGAGATATTTCAGTCTAAAGGTGCCTATTCTGGCATAGCAAGTCTTGTTTAGAAAGGAGACATTTCCTTGGGCTCCTCATCTGTCAGCCTGTCTCCCATCTTAGCCCAAAAGTCCTTTGGGGCAGGGATCATCAAACTGATGTTTGCGTAGCACCTGGCACAGCAGGGTCTGTGTCTAGTCTCAGATTGACGCTCCAACCACTGTCACAAATCAATCTCTAATCACTATTACAACTTCCACCCGAAGGGTTGTACTGGTATATCTGTTTTGGGGAACCCATCCCACCCCAACTGGTAGATTCATCCTGGCACAAACATTGTGTCTAGACGTTGGTATGACTTCTCTGCTAGAAAGAAAGCCCATCTGGGCAGATATTCTACAATTATGATCAGATCAGTGGGGCTTGGGAAGGTCCTGACTGTGTCGTTGAACCTTTTGTTCCCTAAGATGCTACGGAGCAGCGATAAACCTCCCAGTTTGTCACTCCCTGGGCACGCATGACACCGAGTTCTGTTGTTCGCACTCTCCGCCAAGTGGCAAATTAGCTAGAGACAGAACTGTTTAATTTATGAAGGGCTGAGTTTTAATCAGGGTTTTATTGTTCGTTCCAGCCATACATCACTTCAATGGCAGTTTAAAAAGACGCACCATCGGCAAATCTCATACACACCACTCTTCTCCCCTAGTTGATGTCTCCAGTTAAAAGTTTGACACCAGTGCATTCTGGGAAATATGCAACCTGTGAAAGTAAGTGCAAAAGCTCCTGTTTCCTCACATAGCTGTGAGCATTGAACAGCTGGCCAGATTAGAAGTTACCTTAAATCCCAAACTCCTTCCCACTGAACTCTGGGAGGAAGGTGTGGCCGGAAAACCTTATAAGGTGAACAACAGGTATAGTTACTGTGTAATCTTTCACACACAAAGGGAGCTTGAACCAGGACTTGGATCTTTCAGCGCTAAAATAAAGCAGATGATGATGTTTCAAGTTGAGTAAAAACTCACGTAGTTGATGCTCCTTGTGGGCCCTTTTCTCATTTACGTAGATGCAAAAAGCGGATTCAGATCCTTGCTTGGTTCTTTTAACTGTCTCTAGTGAAGGCACTGGAGCCCTGGCCCCCTTTGTGCTAATAAAATGCTGACCATGATTATTTCATTTTACTTTCAAGCAAATATCCATGCAATAGATTTTTCTACTGCATCCACCAGCCTTAATTTGAGCCCAATGATGACATAAGACATATGGGTCGGGATCTGGAAGCCAGATTTCACAGGCTGGTTTGGGCCCACATTTGATCACTGATAAATGAAAAGCAGCGGCCTGCTGAGCCAAATCCTGTGCAAGGCTC